>QOCX01005077.1:0-13445 GCA_005959815.1 Sarcophaga bullata | reverse complement strand
ATAATGGCTCCCTTCCATTTATTTGCTCACAACACCCTAAAACAATGGTTTTTCTTGTTGTGTATAGAAATGTTATGAGGAGTACCCGAAGGAAAGAAAACATATGTAATAGACAATCGTTTTTAGCAGCAGCAGAGCTTTTACTCTGTACGCAGCAGTAAAATAAACCTGGTCGTATGAAAATAATAAATAAATAATAAGGGGAAGAAAGGAAGGTTATTTTAATTTGAAAAGTTTAAAAAAAGTTTTTCTTTTGCATAAAATCAAAAGAATTCAAAGTATTTTTGTTTTTTTTTTATTATTTTCTTGCAAGTAATAGCAAAAACAAATTGTTTTTAATAATTTGAAGTGTTTTAACACGAAAAAATTTTGAAAATTATGACACTTTCAAAGAAATTAAAAATTTTTAATTGGAAATTTAAATGTTTAAACAATCTTTTAAATAATTTTCTTTTACTTTTCTTTGTTTAAAACAAACTGAACAGATTGTTAACTTCAATCGCCAGTTAATGATAAGAAAACTGTTCAAAAAGCACGTATTTTCATCACGGTTTTCGAAGTAAAAAAAAAATTAGGCAGCTTTAGTTCCCCACTTAATAATCGATTTTATGATCTCCCTATCCTCTTTTATAAAATAATATCAAGAACAAATATCATGCATAGTCAGGCGAATTTTTGAGAAAGATCTTAGTTCCGCACCACTAATAATTGAAAACATTTTCAGAGGACTTTGCTGCTAAAAAAAAAAGACATTCGGCAACTCTATCATCGTAGAACCTGCTAAAGTTGGTTAATCATTTACTTAGTAAAAAAATAGGGCAAAGAAATAATAAGAACATGAAGAAGATGCTGTACGTTCTTGTTCTATGGTGTTTTGAGGAACGAAAAAAGGCAATAAAAGGCCATGAATCGCTTTAATTATATAATTTATAATTTTCTCTTATGTTTGGATTTGCGTAACAAACAGTATGTTGTCCAAATCAGTTTTAATCTTAGCAATATTTAACTTAATAAAGCATAACTTTTAAATTATAACAAGATTTCAAACAATAGATCATAGAATAGATTGATAATTTTTTAAATTTTTCACAGCGTTTGCACTATTATTTCATAATACCCAGCTCTGCTACACATGCATACAGCGTTCATAATGTGTACACACTGCTTCCCATTTATGAACAGAACAATAAAGAGAATTAAACTGTATTTATATTGTAATACGATTTCCGATTTCTCTCTGTTTAGATTTCATTAAATACATAGAAAAGAGAGATCATTTAAACATCTCTGAGGTGTTTCTATTCCATTTTAAAATGATTAATTATGCTGCTGGAAAACTGTATAAAACAGTGGATATAACACAATGTTTATAAACATAAAAGATCATTTCATACACAAACACTCTTTGCTGTTTTTATTCTCTATTAGGTTTGCTATGTTTTACGTGCTTATGTTGCTGGCAATATGGTAGTGGAAATAAAACAACAACATTTCTTTGATAAAATAATACCAACATGTTTCACTGTATAGCAAATCTCTTCGATGGTTTCTATGTTCTTGTCGTCTCCAAAAGTTCTAAACATTAAAAACATACATTGTTCTCAGATTTTGCTTCATCTCTGTTTGCGATGATTATCACTGTGTGAGTTTAGTTTCTACGAAAGTAACATTATAAATTGTGGAAATAATACGTTTGGAAGTGCAATACAGTTATTAGCTTTTGTTTACATTAGTTTTTTAACACAGAGATGATCTTTTTATGTTCTCAGTGTTTCACGAACCTATACTTCACTCTCTACCATTTTGTTTCGCTTACTAAGTTTCAACTATTTATGCCTCGCTGAAACAAAGGAAGTTGAAACGATGTTTGTTTGTTTAAATTTTACTCAGTGAACGTTAGTCTAACCAACTTGTACGACAATAATCCTCAGTGAAGGGGAATTCTGTGGTGTAAAATGGAAACATTTTAAGATCTTTTTGACGCTATTAAGCGATTAAGAATACGTGTTTATCACATTTTCTGTTGTTTTTAAAATTTTTAGAACTAATTACTCGATGATTTATAATAAAAAAAAAAAAAAAAAACAAACAATAAAAAAATACCGCTTATGTGCGTTAAAACAGAAAAAAATTTTCCTTCATTACTTTCCTCCTGACACCAAACATTTTTCAATGAATTAACACCAATAATCTGTACGTTAAGGAAATCGCGAAAAAAATTACTTCCGTTAATCATTAAACATTCTCATTTAAGGTACGTATTTTTCAAATGAAATAATTTTTACTGTCACTTTACCTTTCGGTATGTGTATGCGAATAGCCAACTTTTCTTATATTTTTTTTTTCAATTTTTCTCTATCATGCTGTCTATAAAACGTTAAAAGCGAATGTTACGTTTTTTGTTGGTTTATATCAATGCCAAAATCTATTTATAACACAATATTAAAAAGTTTAAAACAATTTTTTTTTATTTGCAAAAAAAATTGTTGCTATTCTTGTTTACATTTACTCGTACATTTTGTTTTTGATTTTTTTCTTACTTTATTTCAAATTTTTATATTTATTTGTGGAATTTTATTTATTATTTGCTTATCTCAGCAATAATTTGAGCAAAAGTTTATAAATAAATTGAAAAATATTTACAGATTCTCTTATTGGCAAACCGACGTGTTTGCATATGATTGACTATGGCAACACAAGGTGTAGTAAAATGATTAATAGTATTATTCTTTCTTTATTTTAGAAAATTCATCACAAAAAGCACCACGCCTTACTGTCTTTACGATGACGCGAGCCATACCCTTATATACTGGCACTACTATCTCGTTCACAAATAATGTATGCAATCAGAAGGATCATGGTCGAGAGCCTCATGCCGGTATTACAAAGTTTTCTACCACATATGACTAGACCATTAAAACGACGGTAGTTTAGTTGCATTGTATTTAGGCATCTATCTTGTTGGACCCGTTTGTTCATGTCGATGGTGACAAATTCGCTGGTGAAAACCGTAACCTCAATTTTTCTTTTTTTTTTTACAAATAGTTACAGGAACTCCTGAAAAGGCGAATATACGGAATTGTCTTCAAAATAGCAAGATGTAATCGTACAAAGGAATCTACAGTATGGTCAGTTAGTTATTTTATTACCGAGTGTACCGAATGCCCTTAACAGCACAAAAATTCCATTTATCAGGAGATGTCGTACATTTTTTAATATTAACACTGGGAAAAAAGTAGTCCTTGATTGGAAAAATAGTTTTTGACTGTGAAAATGATCATGCGATGAATGAGAGAAAAGTAGTCCCCCTGCTAGGTCAGCTAATCAAGCATTAAGTTGCCGATAACCATTATTGGCCACATATTTGGTGTTCCTTTCTTTGCACATAGAACTCAGATAAATCACGCTCTATAGAAAATTAATCCTCAAATTAACAGAATATGCCAGCTGGGGTAGCAACATGACCATTAAAAATCATTCGCTTTCATCAGAATTTACGGATGTGACCCCCATGGTTGACGAGATGATTGCTTGTCTTTGCCTCATTGGTATGCATTCGAGAAAACTAAGTCTTCTGCAGAGGCTGTAATTATGTATGTGGAGGAAGACAAAACTATACTCACTTTCTTTGTCATTATTAAGCAATGCTAGTGAACAGAGGAGGGCCCTCGCTAGAACTTCTGGATCGCATATAGCTTACAGAGTATTTATTGACGTTGATTGCCTTTCTAAAAGCTGATTGACTTGTTTACAACCTCTTATGGGCAACATGTTATTGAAACATGTGTTTGAAAACAAGTGACGAATGAGGATCTGTTTATTAACTCTTCTCTCGTTCATCTAAAGTAATCCAAATCTAATATACCCTATCCTATCGCACAAAATGGTATATATTAGATCTAAAAATAATAATTCGAACTGCTCGCATATCTTTGTTACTTAAAGTGAAGTCATATTAAGCAAATATTTGGTTAAAAAGAATGTAATTAATGCAGACAATTTTTTTTTTAAATTTGATAAGACCTACTGGGAATAAATGTCTATAGAAGTTCAGTTATTTATTAATTAAAGTTTAAGGTTTTTTTTTTTTTTTTTGTTTTTGGCAAATATTTGTTTAATGTGATCATGTATTATGACATTTTTTATTTAAAAACAAAATATTTTTATTACTTTAGTAGAAAAAAATAAAACGAAACCATAATTTAAATTTATTAAATAAATTACCAGGATAGATGGACGTGCCTTTTTGCATTTAATTTATTTAATTTTTTTAACTGCCTTTGTAGATAAAAGCTGATGTCACCGAATGGAGACAAAGTCTGGTTTATTTAAATTAAAAAAAAATAATTTTTTTCACAGACAAAAACAAGTTTTTTATTTATATTTATTTAATAATGCATACACAGTTCATTTAGGCAATTAATTTTTCTATGAAAATATGAAAATAACAAAAAAAAAATTCCTTACAATTGATAAATGTGAGAAATTTTTTAATGAAAATAATAATAAAAATTGTTTTGCACGTTTTTTTTATGAAAAAAAAATGCATTTGAAATATTTAAAATTAAAAATTGATGTCATGTTTATTAAAATTAAAAAACTAAAAATAATAATTAACAGGCGGCCGGCCATTTATTTAGGTTTTCAAACACAAATCAATCAATAACATCATCCGTTGTTATGCAAAACAATTGTTTGCAGCAATTAGAAATTGCGTGTTAATTTCACATGCCACACCATATGGTTGGTAAAGAGAGGAGGCTACACTGAAAAATCAGCAATCAAAATCATAACAAATCTTACACACAAACACACGCTTAGATCCATAGAGAGAAACATTTGCAATCCAAATTAACAGACAACAGTAGTGAGTTATAAAAACACAAAAACAAAAAATACTTTGATAAGGTTTTGTAACCCAAATTAGCACACAACAGTTAGCAAAATCAGAGAGCGGATGATAATGAGCGAGAATTAGCGAGAATGAGAGAGAGAGGGAGCGAGCGTAAGAATTGAATAAATCGTGCTTGTTTAGGCAATTTTTTTCTTGTTTCAAAAATTAGAAAGTTTTGTTTCGCATTATATTCTGTGTGTATGCGAGTGTAAATTGTCTTAAAATGTAAAATTTTTTTCGTTTTTTTGTTTTTATTTTTTCCCACATTAAAGTTGGTATTTTTTTTTAATACTTTTTAACATTCTTGTTTAAATTTTATTATAAAATTTATTTCCAAAGAAGAGAGAGGATTTCGTTTTCCATTTACTTCCATTTGTTTTGAAAACATTTTTTTATTATTAAAGGTGCCCCCCTCCCTCTTTTTTGTCGGGGGCTTCAATTTTTTGCTTTTTAATGCGTTTTTTTAATAGTGAGACTTAAAAAGTTATTGTTTAAGGTTTTCAAAGTAATAAATCTTTTATAAAGTAATGGGAACTTTTGTAAATACTGAAAAGAAACGATTTTTTTTATTCAATTAAAAAGAAAAGCCACTTTGGAAGGAAATTAAAGTTGAAAAACTCTTCAAATATTTGAATTCAAGAGTTTAATTGTAATTACAGTAGATTCTGTACATTTTTCCTAAAGTCAACATTGTTTAAAATACGTGGAGTGTGTAGAAAGTCAGCAACCATTTAGAGTTCACATGAGAAACAGTTCAGAGCTGTCAACTGAGTGAAAAGCGAATGTAATAGCTTTAACAAAATCTCTTAATTGCATGGTAAAATATTCTAATGTTATCCTTAATTGATCCCACAGCTAAAGACAAATAAAGGAAGACAATAAGCTACTAATCACGAGCACTGGCCATATGATTGTGTCTTCACTTAAAACCCAAGTACATTGCACGCTTCGACAATTTCCGCAATTCTGCAGTGGCTACTCTGCGGTTATGTAGGATGAATTGACCCAAATTCACGAGTGAAGCCTTAAGCATAACTGCCTTATTGGTGCTCAAGTCAGAAGATTAGTTTGTCCATAAGCAGATATGAAACTATATCTTCCACTTTTTCTATTACATTGCCCAGCAAAAACAAAGAATGGTCGCCGGATGGACACTCTCAGAATAGCTTAACTGAAGTAGAATACAAAGGATAAATTTACACAGTAACACCACTATAAGAATATCCCATCTGGCAACACCATTTTTCTTTCTTTTCTTATTCCCGTTAAGTACGTAAGTGAAGTGTGTAAATTTGTCAACAGTTTTCTTAAGTGCTACTGTAGTTTTTATCTGCCGCAAACACACAAAATCGAAGGGGGAAAATGTATAAATTTTAACTAATCGTGCAGAAATTAATTGTCATACAGACATTTTTTTAATCCACTTAAATAGAGGACAAAGACAACATCAAAAGCAAAGAACGAAAGAAAGTGAGGAACATAAGAAGACTCGATTTTAATAAATTCATTTCCTGTTGCTGCCACAACACATATTGAGACACAGTCTAAATGTGAAGAAATACCCTTTAGAGTTGCTTTGTAAAGAAAGGGGAGGCCATTGTTGTAACAAACCGCACAATTTATGCAATTGGGTGTGCCATATTACCACCAACTGTTTTCCTAATCCATATAAGTACAACCTTCCTTCAAATGATCCTTTAAAATACAAAAAAAAAATAGAAGAAAAAAGTACGAGTGGAGTGGAGTTGAGTAAAGGAAGTTTGGTATAAAATTTTAGTAAATAAAGCACTTGTTTTTTTTCTTTCCAGTTGTTGTTGTTGTTATCAAATACCGACAAAAGACCAGAATAGCGGACCCCCACGTGTACAATGATGACGTTATGTTTGCAACACTCCCTGTTTAAGTAGCAAAGTGGCACCAGCTGCCTTTGTGTTTGCTCTGCTGGTGATGATGGTGGTGGCTGGCTGGCTGGCTGAAATTGGTTGCAAAAATATTTTTACTCTTCAATTAATTACTTTTCCTAACATTGCTGTTGTTGTTGTTGTTATTATTACTGTTGGATATCGCATTATAGCCAGCCACTAATTGCTGTTGCTCCCCCACATCCTTCCATACTTTCAAGTGGGTGAGTGAGTGAGTGAGTCCTTGGATTTAAAAGGAATTTGGTTTTATGAGTTCACACTATAAATACCCATGGCTCTCTCTGCTTGGCCATAAGCTGTCATAATTTATGGCTGCTATTTCTAAGAAGCAGAACAAAAAGAAGCTGCATGGAATGCTGTAAAAATGTATGTATGTGTGCAATGGCTGTAATAACAGATTTATGCCCTTGTTAAAAGAGATGTTTTTTTTTGTGTTGTTTTTGCCGTTTACTCTTAAAAACTTTAATCTGAAATACATCTCTTATCACATAAATAAATGAGTTTATGGTGTAATGAAAGCACTTCAAACAAAGCTCTTTAAGTTCCCTTACACCCCTCTGTGACGTGTGCCGTTTGTACATGGCAAGTACTGGGTGCATCTCAGCAGTTGATGTCGTGTAAATCCACAGAGGCTGATGTCGTATATACACGGGCAGTCTTTTATTTGTTCACTTGCATTTTCACGAACGATGACACAGTTATTATCCTTCGCGCCATCGTGAGAAGTTCTCCAATTATAAAGAAGACAACATTGGAATCTAATTTTGGCATACTTTTCCTAACATTTCAGCCCATAACCTACAAGTGAAAGCTTTTAGCCTGATTTCGGGACCTAGTATTGTGGCTGGCGTGTTAATGTACAGCTTTTACTAGTTTCAACAAAAAATAGCTTAAAAATCCATGATTATCAATGAAGCACCGAAGCTTACTTTTTTATCAAATTGCAAAAAAAAAAACACAATTCCTGTATGAATCCGTCAAAGTCGGTTAAAAATGGGCCTGTGAGGGGAATGGAGCTAGTGGTTTGGTTAGCCGCAGTATCTAGGATTCCAGAACAGACTTCATTATGGTCGTGAGTTACTTGGGATCGGAGATATAGGCGAGGAAGCTAAGTTTTTGACAAATTAGCAACAACATGATATCCAGAATTCCAGAACAGACTTCCTTAAGGTCGGGCGTTACTGGGCACCGGAGATATAAGTCAGGAAGTTAACTTTTTATGAAAATAAGAAAAAAAAGGTTTCATAAAAACCGGTCAAATTCGGATAAAAAGTGAATTCCAGAACAGACTTCGTTACTGTCGGGCATTACTTGGGACCGGAGATATAGGCCAGGAAGTAAACTTTTTGCTAAATTAGCAAAAAAAAAAAAGAAGTTTCCATAAAAATCGGTCGAAATCGGGTAAAAATGGACTTGTGGGGAAATTGACACTGTGGACTGGATAGCCATGATAACAAGAATTCCCAAAAAGTTTTAGTCACGATTGGGCGTTACTTGGAACCAGAGATATAGGCGACGAAGCTAATTGATTTATGCAAATGAGTAAAAAAAGAATAGGTACCCTATACAAGCGGTGCTAAATCGAAAATGCAAAATGTTTTCGTGGAGAAAAAGAAGCCTATGGACCGGATAGCAATGGTATCAAGGATTGCAAGAAAAGTTTTATTACAGTCGGACGTTACTTGGGACTGGAGCTAGAGCCATCTAAGCTAACTTAAGTTATCAAGTGATAAGGAGGAGAGGTGTTGCTTCATATTAAATAATCACCCACAAGAGATTCCTATACTCGTACTTTATATGGAAATAAACGTGCGTGCAGTGTAGTGTATGGTTTTAAAAGGTAAATTTTTTTTTTGAATTAAAATTTTGTTTACAAAACGTGATATTTTAGAACGGAAATCCAGTTTTTTTTTGGTGGTTTGGTGGTTTGGTTTTTAAATTTGATAAAACAAAAAAAAAAGAAAGAAAGAAAAAACAAATAAATTTTTTTATCAAATGAAAGAAGAAGAAAAAAAGGAAAAAGGGAAAAGAATAGAATAAATTAGTAGAACAAAAAAAAAAACAATAAATATTTATAAGCAAATAAACAAAAAGAGAAAAGAAACAAAACGAAAAGATTTTTAGGATTTTTCTTTAAGAGAAATACACGGTAAATAAATAATAATTTTTTTTTTTAATCTTGTAAATATTTAAAGCATGTTTGAAGCAAACTTTTGTAAATAAAAGTTAAATAATGCAGCTGTACAACAACAAAAAATTTATTTATTTTGTAATTTTTTTTTTTTTTTTTTTTTTTTTTCCAACAAAAAATTTATTTATTTTGTAATTTTTTTTTTTTTTTTTTTTTTTTTTTTGAATTTGAGATATTTTTCATATGTTCTTGAGATGAGGAAGGTTAGCTGATTTACTCCACACAGCATTAATCTCATACATGATTGTTTATTGTTTCTTAGGAAAAGTTTGAAATTAAGCATATTGTTTTTAATTGTTTTAAAGAAATGCGTTTATTTTTTTTTCTTAAAGCTAATTGAATCAAAAAAAAAAGTTTACATCAAGAATATGCCTTTCATCAAGACTTTATTTTTGATTTTGAAAAACCACAAAAATAAATCCAGAATTTTGATTTCAATCAAAAGAAAAAAACACAAACATTTGGTAGAAGGAAGTAGAAATTGTATTCGAATCATATGTAACAAAACTCAGTAAATAATTTTTTTTTTTTTAAACCGCAACAATTAAGAAAAAAAAAAGACTTCAAGTACTTATAAATGAACACGCATTGAGAATTGTTTTTGAAAAACGTCTGGACTTTTTTTCGACCAACAAAAGTCATATAAAAAAAAACGGAAAGGAAGTTGGTAAGAAATTTTTGAGTTTTTTTTACAATTTCTTTAAATTCCTTAGAGAATTATTATGTAAAACCTTGTCTACAGCAATTATTCTTATTACAATACTAAGATAAATTCTTTAATTTTCTGTAGATTTTTCATTTAAAAAGATTTTTTTATTTTTTAAATATTTTCCTATAAACAGAGGCTAAGTCTACTGGTCTCTATTATATTTTACCTTCTAAATTACATTCGAAATAAATTTGGTTTCATTTTCTCTTTTGTTTTTTGATATTCATAATCTCATTAAGGATTGTGCCATAAAATATTGTGCCTGTCTCGTATGTCTACTAAGCGAACACGTAGGTATAGAATATACTGTGGCACTTGCAACATTGAAAATAGAGAAAAAGGTAAGCAAAATAAACAGAGAACTGCCTGTTCTATACTGTACGGTGTCAAGGGAATATTAAGTGGTCTTATGCATGCGTTATAATACTAAACAATTTACCCGCCATAATGTTTAGATTATTTTGTGTTTTTATGGTTGTGGTTTCGTGATAAAAATCTTAACAGAATTTTGAGGTTATGCTAATCCCCACATAACCTCAAAATTTTGTAAACATAAACAAAGTGAAATTAAGGTTGGCATGGCTGTAAAGGGATATTTAATCTTGGTAAACCTAAGGGAATGAAAAAAAATAAATTATTTTTTTAAAGACAATAATAAATAAAAAGAAAATCTTTAAAACAAAATCACAAAAATTGTTTAAAAATAAAAATTTTCAAGTATTCATTGCATTGACAAGATAATGGAAAATATTTTTAACATAAAATGGCATATTAATGGCCATTAATTTGACTTAATTTTTTAGTACAATGAACCTAACAATGTCAACAGTGATGCCAGATTTCAATTCATTTTTATAAGCAAAAAACAAAATTTTTTTTCAATTTTTTCTTTTGTTTTTAATTTGTTTAGAAAGTATGTTAAAGATTTGTATTTTAAACAATTATTTGTTTACTTCCGTTTTATTATATTCTTTTCTTTCTATTCATTCATAAATTAATTCAAAGAAAAAAATTCTCTAATAGCGGATATAAAAACCTCTTAGTCTGGCCATATATGGCACCCATGTTAATTTTATTCAAATTGTTTTTTTAAGAAAATTTAAATTAATTTTGAAAAAAAATGTGTTAATGTTTACGTTTAAAAAACAAAAATCCAAAAAGTCAGGTTTCACCTGACTTTAAGAGGCACTAGGTTTAATAACTGATTAGAAATTTTTAACACGTTAACATGTTAGAGAAAAACATGAAAAATCATAAAAACTTTTTTAATTGAAATTAAAAGTGATTAAAACTTATATTAAGTCAGGTTAAGAGAATAACAAAAAATGTACAACAGTTGAGCAATTAGTTAAACGAACAAAACTACTTGCATTAACACAAAATTAGTTTTAAAAACACCCAAAATGTAGCACATAATTAACAAATTTAGGCAACCTCATTACTTTATAGTTCAGTGCACTGTTCTCAGTCATACACTACTGAAGGATTGTAATGACCGGTTATGTATGTAATAGTGTTTGCCAATTATGGCCCAATCTGTTATTAATAACGACCATAGAATGCATAAGGTTATGGGAACATGCATAGATCTACGTGAGTTTGTCGCTTATAGAGCTGGATCAACTTATTCCCATACTATTGGCTGTTCTGTGGTGAATAAAAAGCCTGAGGGCTAGTGTTGTGGACCCTAACAGTTTAATTAGAAATTTGTCTGTGTTATGGTAAGCAAATATCCGATGAATTTCCAAAGAATCTAGTTCTCTGAAGATCGTTGTTCAAACAGTGTCTATTGCTACTGGAAATTATGCTATTTTATTGAACACCGCTGTTGATTCATGTCTGTTTTCCAATTGTTATGAAGAAGCATATCGTCGTTAGTGATAAAACAATAAAAACATATTATTTGACCAAAAATGTGCATTAGATTTTGGGAATTCGAGATCTGGTGGTTTATTTCTTATATCCTAACACTTCTTAAAAAAGAAAAGTGATAATAAAAAACAATATTTATAAATAAAATACTTTTCATATTAAAAATAAAAACATAAACAACGCATCCATATTCACCTTGTTTAGTATGCACAATACACCCAAACAATGGCAACACTTAAGGAAAAAAAACACTTGCAGCATTGCATTACATATTTCATGTCAAGGAATTTATGGCACTCCATGAATTATTCATTTTCTTTATGTCAACAAAGAAAAAAAATAACGCAACAACCGTCGCACTGTTTTTAATTGAATTTTTTGTAAATTTAATTCATTTTATTAAATTAATTTTCTCTTTCTTAATTTGTGTGTCTTAAATTTTGTATAAATTCACATAATAATTTTCATTTTTTAAGCTAAAACTTTATACAATGAACACACAATGTAACAACAAATTGACCTTTTGTTTGAGTGCTTACTTCACAGTTATTGTGTTTATTGTTCTTGTTGTTGTTCATTATTATTATTATTGTCTGTCATTCTATTGTTTATTGTCATTTCTGTTAAGTAGCTTACAAATATGTTCACACATCATCCATTATAAAACAACAACAACAAGCAACAACAACCACCATGAGAACAACAATAATAATATAAAAAAGCGGCAATGATAACAATAAAAAAATAAAAAAGAAACATAAACACTTATGCACACATTCTCACACACAAAAGCTGACGAAAAAATAATAAACGGTACTAAGGGAGCAGACATACATATGTATGTATGTATGCAGTGTATTATATAACAAGAAATTGTTATTCACTAAGCTGCAGCGAATTATGATAAAAAAAAATAAAAATAAAAAACGGGAGGAGGGAAGACAATAACAAAAGAGCTTAAAATTCCTTTTGTTATATTTGATTTTTAATAAAATGAAACTGATTTTTTTAATATTTTTTTATAATTTCCAGTTATTTACGATTGTAATACATTTAATTAAAGGGCGTTAAAAGGTTAAAATTATTGTGTAATTATGATAAATGGCTTTTGACTGCGAATACTAATTGGAGAGATACAGAGAGAGTGAAAGTGGAGTTATTTGCTGTGTTTACTGTAACAAGAAAACACGTACAAGCTGCAAGCGATTTATCCATGTACCATAGAAGTTAAATTTTATTCAAAAGAAAGATTTTATCAAGTTCGTAATACATAATTGGTCATTATAACCCATTAGTCAGGATAACGACCTAGCTCCTCACACCACTCATGTTGTGTGTGTGTTAATTTTAGACAAGACTAATTTTTGAGAAACTTTTCATGGCAATTTTGTTTACTTTGTTGTGTCAACCATCGAGTGAGAAATGGTTTTAACGTTGTATGATAAATCAGCATTGAAAATCTATTGCTCGAACACCCAATCATCATATCTACAGCTTTGTGAATGCAAAAAACCGTTTACTTTTTGGCCTCTTAGGAGCCATTCGAGTAGTACTAACGAATTCGGGTGTCAAGGGTCAAGTAACTTTGCATTGATACTATTTCACAAACGAGACAAGTTTAAAATCAAATTAATTTTGGTCAAGTGGTTTGTACAAGTATCATGCAAATATTTTAATTTTAAAACTAATAGAAAATGGTATTAGAAAAACACTTGAGTAGCCTATTAACACTCAAAGCCTTTTTAAATCCTTAATTAAGCACTTCGACAGTAAATAAATAAAAAAACAAACAAACAATTCCTTTGTCATAAATTTTAAGGATTGGAAGGTGTTGAAAAGAGATTTGTTTTTCTGCAA
>QOCX01005076.1:0-13446 GCA_005959815.1 Sarcophaga bullata | reverse complement strand
ACTTATATGCCAGCCTGTGGTCCCAAAGGATGCCAAAACATAAACTTGTACAACTCAATACGTTTCAGAACATTGAAAACCGGTCTATGGAAGTGAACATAAACGTTACTAAGACTATTGGGAATAATGACACAACAGAGAATATTGCGAAGATACTCCAGGCTTATCCTGATAAAAGAAGGGAACCATAAGTTAAGCCGACTTGAGAACTCTCATAGGAGCCCTTATAGCTAGGTTCGCATATGACGCGGTGGTGTAATAATAAATGCCAGGCCATGTGAAATGGAAGGAAATACTTTTTATGTCCTCGTCAACTTTTGAAAGCTTGATGTCACTAATATTTTAGAGATAATACTGTACTAAGGTCCTCATTTTGAGGAGTTGATTGGAAGAAGTTAAGAATGTTTTGTTAGCTATCATTATGCCCTCAAAATATAATGGATTGGTCGAAATCCTAAAACTCCTGCACCGTCTTAAAAGATGTAACCAAGATTAGTAAACGATATGGGAAGTTCTCTTTTTGCAGTATCCTGTAAATTACCGAAGACCTCTAGCTTTTTTTTTCAGGCGAAAGTTTTGCAATATGCAGGCATTGTAAAACTGCTTGAGGAGATTGCAGTCAAGCACTGATCAGTCTCTGGTATTTACCATCGCTGTAACTCAACTTAATTGGCCTAGGAAAGCCAAACGCTTTTCAATATGTATGAATTAATTTCCCTTTAATCCTAGTCCGACCCGAGCCCATCGAGGTGATATTAATATGCCTTGTCTCCGTAGTCTCGTACTGGCAGTGTGAGCCTAGGTCAAAACCCGCTGACATCAAACAACACAATAAACGAAATATCAAAAAAAAATTACTTCGGCGACTTCCCTTTCAGCATATGTTCAGCAAAACGACAGCAACAAAAATTGCCATGATAAAGTCCCAAAAATCTGTTGTTCGAAGCGCCTTAAGAAAACTTTTGTCTCCATCTTCGTTGTTCACCACATTGCTGATTTCGAATGTTATCATCCACACAGCAAAATCCAGAAATTTTTCCGTGCATTGGTCGCAAAGAATAGTTGACGGTTCATCTGACACTATACATATTAAAAACCGCCCCCCCCAGACTTGATATAACAAAGCGTGAATACAAAAATTTCCGGAAAGCTAGTCTACTTTTGAAATTCATTAGGTGCACATCAATCATTAAGGCACTAATACTACTTAGATACTTCATGGCTATTGTACCTTATCGTTAAACAAGAGACTGCACAGATTCTGGCACTGGGGACAGAGTCGGATTCTCGTTTACAATGGTATTTTGTTGTATGTTGAATGGGATTTGTTTGGATTTCAGACTTTAGGGATTTTGCCAAGCTTTATTCATTACATTAAAGAGAAGATTTTTTTAGCTTAAATACAATAACATACATACATACACGCGCGCACACACATATATTGAAAAAAAAATAAAGGAAAGGAAAAAAAGGTTCAATAAACTGCAAACCCACGTATGGTACACACTTAACATCAGCCACAATAGAATTTCGTTTACTGGACGTAATGGAACTTGTTCGTAATTGTCTATGTACACTTACATACATATGGTTGGTATGTATTGTATGTGGGTGGTAAGTGTTGCTCTTTTCAATAGACCATGTCTCTGTAAATTGTTGTAAAAATAGTTTTATTCCTTGGTTTTATTCCTTTTGCCTTCCAATTTAAAAAAAAAAAACAAATTTTCCTAAAATCTCTCTTTTTTGAACTTCCGTTTTTATGGTCATTTTTGTTGTTGTTGTTATTTTTGTTATTTGTTTATTTTGTCTTTTGGTTATAGAGATAGTAGTAGTTGGTAGTGATTAGGAGAGAGATAGATAGAGAGAGAGATAGTGAGTGACTGAGTAAGTAAACAGGCTGGTTTGATTGACGGTCTGATTGATTGTTTGCTTGTTGGATGGCAGTGGTGTGGTGTTGGTGTTGGTGCTGTTGCTTTGGATGTTCTATTGGTTGGTGGTGTAAAGTTGGTTATATTGGGTGGGGGCTTTTTTATTATTTTTCCACTCTTTTTTTTGTTGTTTTTTTTTTTTATTCTATTTTTTTTTTTTTTTCTTTTGAATATTTGATTTGCTTGAGTTGATTTGGGTTTTGAATTTGATTTCGTTTCGTCTCGTAATATAAACGAATTAACTATAAAAAAAACCCCAACAACACACACACACATAGACACATACATACATACGTATGTACAGTGATCAAAAAGGAAAGAAAAAAAATCAAAATTGAAATTGAATAAAATAGGATGTGGAGATATTAATACACTTACAAAGTTGAAGGTTATAAATGCAAAAAAAAAAAACGAAAAACAGAGAAAAAGAAATGAAAGCCCCAGAATAAAAAAAGGAAAATATTTTAGAAAATAAAATAAACATATGAAAAGAAAATTTGTAAATGAACAATTGAAAGTCAAAACATTTGATGGTATTGCTTAATCCACATAGAATTTAAGAATTGTCAATTTTTCCACGAAATCAAATTTATTTCGATTTTACTGTGAAAATCAATTTTAGAAAGCGAACAGAATTACTGCGAATGAAAGCAAGGACAATTAAGATTTTTCCAATAAATAGGTAGCAAAAAATTTTATTTTAAAAATCCATCAAAACTCTGCTGATAATTCAGGCAGTTTAAGAAGAACAATTTAAGTTCAGAAATTGACAAGATTATTGGTTGATTTGGCAGTGATTGCATATAAGTGATGGTTTGTGACCGTGAAACGCAGAATTCCGGTACAACGCCATTATAGTACCCTTTACGAAACAGCTACCTTTATTAAATGGGATCACATAAATAATAAAATGTGGCTATAAAATAATGGAAATATCCTGAAGTGGCTTATTATATTTCAAGGCATGAGGACCATGGTATAAATCCCAGGTCAAAATATCAACAACCGAAATTTAATAAAATATTCTTTGGCTGCTTCCACTCAGGTTTCTGGCAAAAAAATTCTGCGAATCAAATTCAATTCCTGAAACCATCGCCCCATTCGAAGCGACCTATTTGGTGTTGATTGTCTAACGACCACTATTTCCTAGAATGTGAATGGCGCAACCATTATATGTCAAGTGAGAGAACTACCGCATCATTGGTAACCATTTTTTGTACCGCCTCTACATGTTATCTGGATGTGAACAATGTTTGCGTTTCAAAAGCGATGAGACAACCTTGATCACACATCTCATGCCACAATCGATTTATTCATCAAACTTTAATGGCACGTGTAATTTAACGACATGGTGATGTCATTTGACCGCCAGAAGCTGCGGTTTGATACCGGTTGGGATTTTCTCAGTGGGATGCACCTTGAATAAAAGCTGTTTCGCCGACGACTCAAAGACAATTTAGCATTTCTGGCCAAACGTTCGCTAATGCAATTGCTGGAGAACGACACTTATATATCTCGAAAAAGGGTCAATGCTAATTGGACCGAACGAGTGAGGTACTGTGAGGCCAGATGCGGCAGTCATAGTGGTCAATTCATACTTAACACAACCAAAAAAAAAAAAAGAAGCAAATTGCACAATTTCAAAAGGTTTCTTTTTTATGCATTTTTTAATTTAAGCTGTTAAATGGCTGCCCACCTATATACAACATTAGCGTACCTAAATAATTCAGGCCTCTATACAAATAACAAGTGCTACCGGTGTTGAAATCTAGCCGTCAGTTACAAATGTCTCAATAGGGAAGATTCATGTGAACTAAGGAGTCGCATTCGAGATGCTTGTTGAAAGCATTTTGGTGGATCCCAAGCTCTATTAGAAGCAAACATGCCAGAAGATGGTCTCCATGTTTTAAGCGTTAAACGATTTTAGGCGAGAAAAGGAAGAACGTGACAAGACCACCAACTACGTTGAAGGGATGCTGAATTGCAAACAATTTTGGTTAAGACTGGCACTTTGTGTCAAAAAAATGGCAAAATGCAAATAATTTTGAACGGTTGACAAAAGCTATGGAAAAGATCAATAAAGCTGATAATGCCACATGAATTGAATGGCAAGGACAGTCATGAAAAACTGAGTACCCACTTGCGAATCTTTTCCTTCAAACATTCGATAGAAAATTCGTGTTGTACACGAATGGTACTAGCAATGAAAATTGATTTTTCTCTTTTTATTTTTGGTTATCCGGGAAAATCATCAACTAGATTACAAAATTCAGATCGACTTTTGGCGGAAGACACTATGCTGGTGATGGTCTGCCTTGGCAGAAACATGGATTTAAAACCTGGAATGAAACCATTAAATACAAATCGCAACTGATCAACAAAAGATCAATTTGACCACGTACCTTAATCGAAAAACTTCCAAATGGGCCAAAAAGGCTCGAGGAAAGATAGCTTTTTAACATGACAATTGGCATCTGCACTCAAAGAAATATCGCATAAAAATATAATTCAAAGCTTTAGGTTGGAGCCTCCCCAACTCACTAAACCTGGTCCTTCTGACAACTATTTTGCTTTCATCGTCCGAATCATTGCCGATATTCGCATTAACTAATCAGCACTTTGTTTTCTACCAGGATATCGAAAATTAGGCGATGATTTGGTTTGTTTCAATAGACAAACAGTTGTATTGACATGGAATCTAGAAATTGCCTGAAACATGGAATGAATGTGTTGCCAATACGTTCAATAATATGTTTTTTACTTTCCCATTGATAATTAATGTTTTATTTAAAAGCGCTCACTTCATACTCGTTCATACCTGGAAAAATTAGCACGGAGGGCTCATATAGAGATCATTTTAGAAATTAGCCCCAGACATGCCATAAAGCTGTATGAAAATCCCGGAAATGTATACCCATAAGACCCGAGTCGAACGTAGTTAGTAGGTAGTGTGTTGACTTATTAGACCGAAGGCCAGGGGTTTCCGATCCTCGGTCAGAAATCAAAAACGCCAAAAGATGAAAAAATATTCTCTTCAGCGACTGCCTCTCAGCAGATTTTCTGGAAAAAACTCTAGGAGTAAACTACAAATGCCCATGAAAAAGTTTGACAAAAATTTGTGTTCGGAGTTAACTTATAAACTTAAGGTCTCACCGGTTATGTGGTAAGGTTAACACAAAAAACAGATATAAGTGATGTGAGAACGGTGGTCTTAATTCATGGCCAAACCAATTAACGTATGTATGGATTCACTACAGTGTGGCTTAGGTGATTTTCTTGCAACATTAGCGTAACAGGCAAGCGTGTATAAGATCATAATGAAATGATAATGCACAGTTTAGCAAAATATCATCTTCATTTAAATATCTCCTCCACCATGGGTCAAGTTGACCGCAGGTTAGAATCGTTAAAGGCAAAGTTGCAGAGACGAATGTAGGGTAGATAAGACAATAAAAGCACTTGGGAATATTCTTTTTTTTTCTGTTTCCTTCCCAATTTTCAATAAAAATCGGTTGCTAATGTAACAGCACACAACAAAAAAAAAAAAAGGAAAAACAAATGAACTTCCAATGCGATCAGTGAACGAATGCAAAGAACAATTTAAACCACAAGC
The DNA here is from genome assembly GCA_005959815.1 of Sarcophaga bullata. Lineage (NCBI taxonomy): Eukaryota > Metazoa > Arthropoda > Insecta > Diptera > Sarcophagidae > Sarcophaga > Sarcophaga bullata. The sequence continues at coordinate 7,905 of QOCX01005076.1, read as the reverse complement.
TGGAACAAATGGCAAAAAAAAGTGAAAAGTGATGCCGGCCAGTAAACGTAAGCCACAAAAAGAAAAAAAAGTTGTCCACCTCAGCAAAATAATATTTTAAATTGGGGTAACAACGGCCTAAATGCCTCACATAACTGAGTAGAATCCGAAATCACCATATGGAAGCGAAAAAAGAACAAAAAACCAAAGCAGTGGCAACATTACTTTGGTACCAGCTAAAGCCGGCTTCAAAAGTGCTGTTGTTTTCAATGGTTCTGGGAAAAAAAGATGATAGACTGAGTGGAGATAAAGGGAGGACAAACAAGGTTAAAATAAACTGCACTGCCATGTACCCAATAACGTTTTTAGACAATGTTAAATGCTACCAGAATGATAAACACCACCATACACCACAATTTCATTCCTCTCATAGCACTTTCTAGCCATGCAACAAATCCTTTTTTTTTGCACCACATACCTAACCATACTCTCCGACACTCTTTTTGCCATTTGATGGGAGCAATTATCCGTAGACTCATTCCTACTCTTACACTTACACTAACAATAGCAATAGCAATAGCAATAGCTCTTTCCTCATACTCATACACTTGCATTTCATAGTATAGATAGAAGGAGAGAGAAAGAGAATAATCATCCATCCACACTCGTAAGTCTCATTTAGTAAATGATATGCAACAAAAGTAGGCAAAAAAACAAAAAAAAAAGAGAGAGAGAAAGAGAGAGAAAGAAACAAAATTGAAAAAATTATTATTTGTAGCGCATTGTTGAGTGAGTCCTTTTCCCCACAGCATTCCATCAGCAACGAAATATTAAATGATATCCTGACAACAACAATCACAATAACAACAATAACAAAGAAAGAAAGAAAATATATTTTAAACTGCAGTACATAATGATGATGACGACTTTAATAATGGCAAAACATTGTAATTGGGCTAATGCGTGTATGTGTGTGTATGTGTGTATTTATTAGGGTAGGTTATCGAAACATGGCTAAAGCCTTAAGTCTTAAGAGCTATTTAAAAAACAATCTTAGAGAAATTTCGAATCACACAAAAGTAACTCCTGCTATGAGCTCCAAGGCATAAGGGGATATCGTTAGAAATCGCATTGCCGATAAGCTGCCCAGAGCTTGTGTTCGCAATCTAGCAGATATTACAGATCATAGACGTCCCTATTGTCTCAGTTAAATTGGCCAATTCGTCAAGACGGTAACACGCAATACACGCTAGACTTGGATAAGGAGAGATCCCACTCACTTCTTATTCTTAGACCGCGTTGGGTATCCATCGCTCAAAGAGTGATTCTCACTAGGAAACTATCATGCTGAAAGATTTGGTGTATGCAGGAGCTTTGAGTCTAAGTGAAGGAAGAGAGTGTCTTTTATCCGATGTGTCAGAGCTCTTTCTTAAAAAGATAAAAAAGATAAAGAGCCGTAGGTTTTTGGCTCTCGCTTTCCGCTTTCCTTAACCAAGCCTTTTTAATGTAAGATTTCTGCAATAGCAAGATTTATTTTATTTGGTGCCCGAATGGCAATGAATTGCCAAACTTACGTTCAAGTTTTTTATTAAATTTTAAAATGAAGAAATACTTTCTCAACACACATGTAACATAGCACTGAGCATAATGTTAAGAGTTGGCCTAGCCTAGTAGGTAGTTTGTTGGCTTATTAGACGAGAGCCCCTCTCTTATGACGTCTTCAATAAAACGAAATATGATATGGATAACAAGCGCATAGATGCAGGAGTGTCCAATGCATCCCGAATGCATTTAATTTCGAATGAAGCTAGCCAGGAAATCACCATCGAGGGTGATCGCTATAGTTCAACGACTATACCAACTTTTTTGCCGCTGAATAGGATAATGTGGATATCACCCACATGTGATTTCAACAGTATGGCACTCTGTTTCATACATACTCATGCCACATTCTATTTTTGCATGACAGATTTTGAGGTTGTGGGTCAGCTTACGTGGAGGTGATCTGAACTGACCACTGCGATCTTGGGATTTGACTTTTCTTATGAAGTTTCCTAAGTCACAGATGTAGGTAGGTAGGTAGGTAGGTAGGTAGAAGTGGCTGTCCCTCGTTGGGTTATGAGCGGACACACTTAGGCCGCACGCAGGGCCCATTGTGATACTACAGTTACATATTTTCCCCATAGGCCAGGAATCCACTCGGAGCTTCCAATGAAGCGGCTCCAGATGCCCAATATCCATAACTAATGACAGTTCAATCCAGATCTTCCATGTAGTAGGCAACCATATGCCTCTTTCTTCTCCGACCAAGTGCCGGGCATGTGCACAGTAGATGAAGAACAGTTTTATCCTCCTCCTCATCTCCACAGCTTCTGCAGAAGTCATTAGCAAGATGTCCAAGAACAATTCGCCTCGCATGCGTTCCTATAATGCAATGCCCGTAATAACCCCGATAACAGTACTGAACTTACTTCTTTTGGAGTTTAAGCAGAGCTGATGAGCGCCTTTTATCCAGCTTTAGCCAGATTTTCTGCGCCGTTCTGCCCGCATCCGAAGCGCCCACCTACTGTTGACAAGGTCTACGATTGCATTGTCAATTATAAGCTTGCAGGTACCCAGAGGGATCCCCAGTGTAGAGAACTCATCAGGAGTTCGATGGTCGTGGTCCTCCTGCCAGTTCATCCGCTCTGCAATTAGCAGGAATGTCTCTATGTCCGCGGTACCCATGTGATACAGACGTCGCATCTGTTTGCCAACTCGTTAAGACATTTGCGACAGTCGTATACCGTCTTGAAGTTCATTGCATTAGAATCCAATGCCCCTGATACCCGTTTGGCTATTTCTGAACATTCATTATTCACAATGATTTTCACTGCAGCCTGAATAGCCGACACTTCCGCAGATTTAGGCAAATAAACTACAAAGTAATACAAGAGTCCTCAAGGCCAATATATCTCATCGTCATCGCTCAAATTCAGGCTGATTCAAAGAAAATTTAAAAATTGGATGCGTTTCATCTAAAGAATCCACAATGTTATATTCTCCAATCAATCAAACCAAAAAAATATTTCGAATATTAATTTACACACGGACTTTGTTTTGATTTAAATTTAATGATAGAAAACACCTAATGAAAGACCCGATATTTTTGATTTTTACTTTTTTAAAAAGTAGCATTCTCTTTATATCGGTGCGGTAGGTAGAAGTTCGCATTAATGATTACTTCGAATATTACCACATAACGCTGGGAAATTTTCGACAAACAACACGTGCGTAGTTAACGTAATCTAGAGAATAGTGCTTTCGCTTACTGCAGCAGAATTCCTTTTTCAGAAGTGTTTTGGAAAAAGCTTTCAGTCTCGACATCAAAATATTATTACCCGCAATTCAGTGATAGAATTTTACTCACAAACATGGATGGTGTAAGTAAACTAAGAAAGTGTCACAATGTATGTATGCATGTAGAAGTATCGGTAAAGTTTGACCGTTTTTTCCCGTATCGGTACTATACGGTAGGCCGTTTAATAATTTTGTTATGGAAATTTATATCAATGCATGCATACATTACATTACAACCCTACAGTCAGGATTACAACCTAGTTTCTCACGCAACTTATGTTGTGTGTGGTAATTTCATACATGAGTGGTGGGACCTACAGTTTAAAGTGGACTCCGAACGAAAGATTTTTGAGTAACTTTTCATGGCAATTTTATTTAGTCTCAGAATTTTTACCAGTAATCTGCTGAGAGAAAGTCGCCGAAGAAATATTTTTTCGTATTCCGTTTTGTTGCAGATGTCAGTCCTGGGATTTGAACTGTGACCTCATGCCTAACAAGCCAATACACTACCTACTAGACTGCGAAGACTTCTGATTCTAATTACAGGATAATAATAATAAGCCCGATAAGACTGATTTACCACACATTATCCACGTGGTGGAAACCTTTAACATTCTTTGCTCGTAGCTCAGCCATAAAAATATCACGAGCTTTACTACAAAATGACATACATTTTACGCTTTCCTCAAATTTAATATTCATTCGACTACAAAGATCAAACCACATAATGGTTACAGACGCAACTCTTTACTATCACTGACTGGCAACTTTACCTTACACTCTATTTTTACTTGATTTATTTCAATAAGGCAACTTCTAGAATCTCACTATTGATTTGTTGGATTGTCTTGTTTTTTTTTTTGTTTGGATTTAATTTTTTCTAGGATGTGCCACCTAATTTATAAACTTTTAGCCCTGCGTACTTATGCACACACATACAATAAACTTGCCGTGTTGTATTACTACAGAGTATATGTGTGTTGAGCATAAGAATGATGATAATGTTGCTGGTGGTGATACTCCACCATAATTGCATATTTGAGATTTTGGTTAAAACGTTATACATACGTATACACAATACAAACACTCATATATGGTGCATCCAAGACCATTTAATTTTTACACATAAATACCCGCACAACGTTCTGCCTTAATATTTGTAAGTGTTAAAATGTGCGTGTGTGTATAAATATGTATTTTCGTATGATATGGTTATTAACAACCGTAATTACGATGATGGCGAGTATTGGAAACTGTATGCGTTACATTATGATGGTAATATTGATAATGATGATGATGATGATGGTGATGGTGTTGATTGTATGATGAGAAAATACTAACAAAATAATAACGATCATTAAACAAATGATTTGTCCAATAGCAATAGTCCTATTACTTTACCATCATCATTATGAATGTTGTCATTATGCAAACACTGCTAATTATGATGCCTCATAGTAACAGTAGTTGTTGCTGTTGTTGCAAATATCACAAAGTCAAGTTATGGGCATATGGGCAAGAAAACTGATACATTCGTTAACTGAAATAGCCACAAGTCAAACTGTGTGGTAAATTAAAGTGAATTTTTTTTTCTCTCCAATCTTAATCAAACAAACATTTTTTATGCAGACACAAACGTACTATATGCAGTCTACAGTAGTTGGTGGGAACAAAGTGTACTCTCATGAATTCCTTGTTTCTCAATTTTTGTTAAAGTCCATAAACTTAACTTAAAACTGACTGCTCGTATGGGCAATTAAAATTGAATGATTTCAGAATTTTCTTTAAAAATAATTCTGGCTTATAGTGACCCTAGATGGTACTCCCCTAACGGAGAGAAACGCCGCCGATCTGGAAGCATGTCCTAATCTCTTGGACATTGGTAAATATTGCCTGACAGCAAACTTTCTTGCCATTTTTGTTTATAATGGATTGATTAACTCCAACAAGACAAAGAATTGTGCATACCTGCTGTAGCACAAAGCCTTGAAGGAGATGTCAAAATTTCGATTCGTTATGTGCCTTGTCCTTCGCCAACTTCCATAAATTAATACAAGATTTGTGCTCACAAGAATTTTCAAGACAAACAATCCATTGTTTGCATCTGCATTTGAGACGACTGCGTCATTTGAAACTTGAGCGGAAGTTAGGAATTTTTATCAGAAAAATTGTTTTAAAAAAACTACCACATTTTGGCTAACTGCCCTTATCGCTATTAAGCAACGTCCATACTTACATTAACATACATAATTGGCCTTTCAGTCATGGACTTACCGGCCTGGCTTCTCACACCACTTATGTGTTGTGTCTGTTCAATTTCTATATGATGATGTGGCGGGGACCTACAGTTAAATCGACATCCGAAGACAAGATTTTTTTTGAGAAATATTCATGGCAATTTATTTTACTCTCAGATGTAGTTTTTGCCAGAAATCTGCTGAGAGGAAGTCGCCGAAGAAATATTTTTTTTTCATATTTCGTTTTTTGATGACTGACCGGGGAATTTGAACCCTGCCTTTCCGTTGCTAATAAGACCAACACCTATACACTATCTTGACTACGGCGGATTCAATAAGCAACACTGGAAATTATTTTTGGAAAATATGGATATTGGCGACTAAACATCAAGCCTTAAAGGAGTCGCCATTTTATATGTTCGGTGGTGCATTATCGATTGTAAATTTGATATTTTCGATACTGGCACACTTCATGTCATTCTATTCTGTCTATAAAATTCATTAGATCATTCATGTAAGATTCATTAACGTATTTGGATTATTGAAAGCTATTACAAAAACCTAACACAATTGGTGGCAGTGGGCCTTGAATATGTCCTTATCAAAAATTTTGGTCGCCAGAGAAGACCAATAGTTCATATATACATATCATACATACTACTAATTGCCATTACACGCTTCAAGTCAGGGTTACGGCCTAAGCTTATACATCCATTATATGGTTTTCTGTGTTGTTGAATTTCTACATGGGTTGTTAGTTAAATGTCGAATCCAAAACGACAATTTTTTTTTTTTTTTTTTGAGAAAATTTTCATGCAACTTTTTCTCTCAGAGCTTTTTGCCTAGGAAATTCTTCTGAGCCTCTATACGTTGGCGTTTATTACTAAAGTTTTGAGAACTAATTTTCATTGTTGATGCACTAAGACGTCCACGTGCTCGTAGTAGGCTGCGTCACTTCCACAAAATATCGAACATTAAGCCTGAGAGTGTGCGTGTGATGATTCCTCAACATTAGCTCGTTCATCGTTTTCAAGAATTGAGACATTTCACGCACTAGGTCGACGTTCGAATTTGTACAAAAAATTACGGAATTATGACCACCTACAAGCTTAATTCGTTCAAGAGTTTGATAGACGCATGACCATCTGCTTTGTTTTTGCTTCACTAGATGGGCCAACGGGAAACTGTCGATTTTATTTAGAAAAAAAAAGGAATCATCTTTACGCATGAAGCTCATTTCCAGCAGGGTAGGTACGTTAATAAGCCAAACTGACGTACGTGGGGCTCAGAAAACTCACACGTAGCATTACAGAATTCAAAAAACCCATTACGAGTGCGTGTTTAATGTGACTTGAGAGGCGAAGGCATCATTGGCCCTATGAAAATGAACACGGCGCAACCATTACGGTCAATGGAGGCACCTATTGCACCATGATAACCAATTTTTTTGTACCATCTCCTCATAGTATTGATGTGAACGATGTTTGGTTTCAACTGGATGGTACAACTTGCCACACATATATGCCATAATTGATTTGTTGCATCAAACGTTTGTTGGCCGTTTAATTAGACGAAATGGTGATGTCAATTAGCCGCCAGGAATCTGTGATTTGACACCCATTCGACTATTTTCTGTAGGGCGCCGTTAAAGAAAAGTGTTTTGGCGACAATCTGGAGATAATTGAGCATTTGAAGGACAACATTAGTGATGCCATTGCCGAAATACGATCCCATATACTAAAAAGTGCACGAAAATTGTTCCGATCGCATGAGTCATTGAGGCCAGCCTTGGCAGCCATATGAATGAAATAAGATGCCAATTTCTAGAACCAAACAAATGTACTTCAGAACAAACAAAAAAATTAGAAAAATAAAAACCGTTTTGTTTTATTGCATTTTTAAATGTAAACTTTTAAATGGCCCACCCTTGTATAGAAATTAAGTATTTGGTGCAATTACTTGCTTTATAGTGAAATGTATTGCTTTCTAGCCTTGGGACAAAATTTTTAGTTTCCAAAATCAATCTGCTAAGTACTTGCCGATGTTAGGTTCCAACAAAATGGCTCAACGGGCTTTATCATACAGTGTGCCTAACAAAAGTTAAGTTTAACCGGTTCAACTGGCACAACTCTCGAGCAGTAAAACACCATTGGATTACTCTTTATGGGACTACCTATGTTAGGTTGTTTATTTAATACATTGAGCCCTAGCAGCTTTAGGAGCATGCGAAGATTATTTTCAGGCCACTATTAAAGCTATACGATCAAATTGGACTGATTGGATCATGTAACTTGTAGCCGCGGTAAATTTAAATTTAAAAAAATGTCACTCTAAAAATAATTCGGTTGTG
>QOCX01005075.1:0-13448 GCA_005959815.1 Sarcophaga bullata | reverse complement strand
TCTCTCTTGAAACTATACATCTAGACGCTCATGAGTAAAATTTTAGGACACCCAATGTGGGTGTTGCCAAAAACTAGGTTGTAGTCCTGACTAAAGCGTCGTAATTATCAATTAAGCAAGTAAGTAACCTATTTCAATTACTATTTAGCTAACAACAACTGTAAAAGAAAGTATTTGAGACATTTCTTTATTTTTGTTGTTGTTGTTGTTATTGTTGTTGCTGGTTGTTTTTTTTTCAATTTCATTAAGAAGGATGACAACAGGAAGTGTATGATGTTGGTTTATTATCCTTCTTTATCTGTTTAATATTTGTCACAGTTGTTGATGTTGTTAGTGTGGTTAGTTGTCTGTTTGTTGTTGTTGTTGTTGTTGTTGTTGTTGTTGGGTATTTAATAATAATAACAACCCTTTTTTTACTAACCCCCTAATATTGAGGTCATGTTCAAATACTGTCACTCTGCAAAGAGTTCTTGTTGTTGTTGTTGTTGTTGTTGTTGTTAATTTAACTGTCTATCTATTCATTAGTTTGCTATGAAATTAGTTTGTCTGTCGGCGTCCTTTGTCTTTGCAACCGTATATGCTATCCATGTATGTGTTAACAGCAAAAGGATTTTTTTCTTTCTGTAAAATTGTGTCAATCTTGTTGGCCTTTCCTGATGCTTTGCTTTTCGTCTACAACAATTGTCCATCTTACTCAACAGGCATCAAACGTCCAATGCTTTTCATTTTCTCTGACCCTTAATCTGAGTTTTCTTTTTTTTCTTTTTTTACGTTATTTTCTTTTCCTTCTTCTGAGTATTTCACTGAATACTTTCTCGTTTGCCTTCAATTCGAGTTGAGTTGGTATGTAAAGAAGGTTTACAGGAGAGGATTTGCTGGCTCTTGGATGTCGTCTAAACCAATTTTAAATTTTGGTTGTCTTTTGTCTTTCTTAAATTTTTAATTTAAGTTTCTCTACGCTTTGTTTCTCTTGCTTTTTTTTTAATTTGTTAAGGAGACATTATAGTCCTGCTGTTGTAATTTCTTCTTTGTTACGATGAAAATTTTCCAATCACTTAGTTTTGTGGAGAAGACTGCCTGTTATTTGTCCTTTTTTTAACAAAAAAAAAATGAAAAATCTCCTTTATCCTGTTTATTTGCACACCCCCAAATACTTGACGCCCTCTTTTTTTGTTAGCCCCCAAAAACAAAAATGCGTCATGAAGCTCTCTCTCCGCTCTCTCTCTCTCTCTTCTCTCTCTCTTCTTTAACATTTATTTTCGCTTAGTAAATCTTTATTTTAAAAAGTAATTTCCAAAATAAATTAATAATTTAGCTTAATATTTCTTAAATATTAAATTTAGTGTATTATTTTTATAGGGTTTAAGCCTTTTTTTTTATAATCTTCTTATGTCAACTGTAAAAGATAGAAGTCGTAAAGTTTATGCGAGTGTTTTCCAAATTAGGATTTTTATAAAGCTCCTTAGAGAATAACTGTTTTTTATTGAGGATGGTGCCATTAAATGAAGCCATAATTCTACGAAAAGTATGCAAGTTTTTATCTAGGAAATTATGTTTAATAATAAAGCCATAAGTACAGTATAGTTTAAGGCGAAAGTAAGTATGGTATTGTATTGCGAATGCCTTCAAGAAAAGTTTTTGACTTGATGCCAAACAAATTCTAAACTAAATGCCGCCTAGTTAAGCCTATTGAGCCTATTGAGTCCGCTTTTAAAACTACCAAGAGCAGTTACTCTTCTGCCTACAAAACACAAACAATAGCAGCATCACAAGTCACCTTAGCTTAATAAGTTAGTAGGTTAGGTTATTGAGTTCGCTTTCGATACCACCAAGAGCAGTTAGAACACTGCCTATAAAGCACAGACAATGACATGGTGATGCCACCTTAATTTAATAGGTTAGGTTATGTTGAAATGTTAGATTTGATTAGCAAGCACGTTTTAGTGCCACAGTTGTCTTAGCAAAAGACACGAAGAGTAGAATAAAATGGCCGTGAAAAGTTTTTTAAACGTTTTGTTCGACGTTAAACTGTAGATCACGCCAATCATGAATAAAAATAACACACACAATATGTACTAACGCAGAATCATGGACCTCTCCGATGAGTTCTCAACTTTAGAAATCCCTTGTAGTTATGTATTCCGAAAATACTGGATAGCGAGCACACTAGAAGCCTGCTCGAACTTCAAAGGGGCAAGCTCAGTATGGTTGTTAGAGTCATAGCTAGATATTGACACATTCGAGACCCATAGGTATTAAATGAGTTTCCAACTTTGAGAATTCCTCTAGAGACTGGCGAAATTATAAGTGATAATGCAGTTGTAGATTTCGAATATACTGGATGGTCGACTTTGAGCAAAACGCAGCAGCAAATCTTGTCTAAACTTCAAAATTGTACTCTCAGCATGGTTGTTGGAGTCACAACTGGACATGCGAGATGCTATTGGCCTTAGCCACATGTCAACTGACTTCTGAAGAAGCAGTAGAGGAAAAACCGTTCTTCATCCATTAAGTGTACGCGGAAAGGCCACCTTAAGGTCTACTATGGATCGAATTTTAAGGATCTGTCACTAATAGACATGGAGGAGTCTCAAAGCGCTTTATAAAAAGTGATTCTGAGTCTATGGATCCAGTTTGAAGGATGTGTCAGTAACAGACATGGATAGTCTCAAGTCGCTTTATAAAAAGTGATTCCTAGTCTATGGAATAACTAGGAGCAAACTGTTGGTATCACATATATGCCCCAAGTTTACCCATCCAATGTCTTGGGCTACTGTTTAATTTGGGTTACATACATAAGAGAGATTATGAAATCAAAATTTAAGGGTTTGTGTCTCTACTTTAGACTTTCACTTAAAATTTCAATTGAAAGCACCGGAAAAGGTGTCAAAATTTTAAAAATTCATGCATTTATGTGCGTGTATTTAATGGATAAAACCTGAGTAAGGACATATATTTCTGTGAATAAACTTGTAAGCCAGGCAAACAACAATACATGGCAAAATGCTGTTTTTCCCAGCTTATCATTGAAATCTCGTAACATTTTAATGTCTCTGGAAGAAGAAAATTTCCGTCGGTCGGTCCTTTAAAGTTTCTTTAGATTTTCTTTTCATTGTTTTTTCTATTAACATATGCGACTACAAACACAATATAGCACATATGCACATGGCATATTTTTGTGCATTAACACAAACTACGCATGTACGTGTCGTACTCAAGGAAAAAAAATTGTTTTTTTGTTTATTTTTGTTATTTTTTTCAGGTTTTTTTTTTTTTGGAAGATAAATTTCAAAGTCATTAAAGTTCTGTTTCTTTTCAAAAAAATTTATTTTTTTTGCCTCCTGATTCACTCTCACTCACTCAGACATTCTTTCTCTGTCTCTGGTTTGGAAATGTTTTTGCATTCAAAGGGTTGTCCATTTTTAGGTTGCAAAAGTAAACTAAAATGCCTACGAAATACAAGAAATTTTTATAAGCCATGGAGCTTGCCATTATAAACGAAGTCCGATACCAATTAAACGATCATCTCTGCATTAATTGAAGCTGTGGCAGGTTTCAGCCATTTTTCACACATTTCGTGCAGTAATAACTCGGCAATAACTTGATAAATGTTGGTGCTCAATTATGCCAACGTTATGGAACTATTCACATAGATTTGTGCTTTTCCACGAAGCTCTAGAAAAACAGTGTCTGACGACGTCAAATCCAAACTCTTAGTGGCCACTTGAAGTGATCAGCGTGAACTGAGACCTACAAAAACTACTCAAAAAAAAATCGGTTATGGGACTCATGGACTATCCAGTGACACCTTCAAATGATTTCCAGAAGTGAGAGGGGCTCATTGAAGCTTGGTAATCTAATAGGTAGGGTGTTGGCCTCGGATTAAACCCCAGGTCAGACATCTCCAATAAAAAGAAATTGAAAAAATAATTCTGCGGCGACTTCCTCTCAGCAGATTTCTGAGAGTAAATGAAAAAAATTTGCCATGAAAAGTTTCTCAAAAACTCTGTCGTTCGGAATCGACTTTAAACACAACATAAGTAGTGTGAGAAGCTAGGTCATAATCCTAACTCAAGGGTTGCAATGACCAATTACGTATGTATGTATGTATCTATGTCTGTATGTATGTAAGGGCTCATTTCTTCAGTGTTTCTATAAAAACTGTCCCATATGGGACAACAATTTCACTTATTGTCGCATCCACCAAGTAATCTTATTACCAACCTTACTCTACTGTGCTCAAGCATGTCGGACGCCTATTTCTCTGCCGACTGACAGACAGAGAACGTACATAGTCAGATGTCCTGATCACCTGTTTTATTTACGGCATTATTTTCTATTCTCAATTGTCTGCTCTTTAAGAAGAGGCCTGAGTTTGTGACAGTAAAGCTCAATGCAACCAAATCTTTGCCCGACACCCAGACTATGGACATGGTTCCTTATAAATTTCTTGAAAAGACATTTCATTTTAGAATTCCGATTGATAAGCCGGAGAGGCCGGCCTGGTGGTTCCTTTGACTATATACCGAGGGCTTTAAAATGCTGGACAGAGTAGACTTGCTAAACAACTGCAACTGTTTTCCACGGTGAAGGTCATGTTTATTTTCTTCTTAGTCAGGACTACAACCTCGCTTTTTCCCACCACCCAAGGTATGTGTTTCCCACTACTCATGAGTGGGAAGAATGTTTAATATCGATTCCGGACAACAGATTTGAGATAATTTACCCTCAGAGCTTTCCTTTTTATCTTTAAATCAGAGAGAGTTTCAACTCACAGGTTCTTGTCTTGGAAAGCTACACAATACCCACTAGACTACGGCAATTTCAGATCATGAAGTCATGATGGAGGCCATAGCCATATTAAAAACGACCCAACGATTGTTAGATAAAAGAATTTTCACAGCAAATCTCTTAGATTACTCGATCAGATACAAGGCCGCGATCTACTTCCTGACGAACTTCATCCGCCCTCTTCCATAAATGGCATCGCTCTCTAAGTAAAATTATGAAGCATTTAAAGCGGACTCTTGTATACGTTTCCAGCCATAGGATAGGTAGTATTGGAAAATGCATTGCTAAGGGCCATGACCGATATAAACCTGGCAATCTCGAACAAGTTACGGGGCATATGGTAGGTGTTCCGATTGTCACAGTTAAACTGAATATTCTGCGGCTGTTTTACAGGGACCTTCAAGTTTGTTTGGTGTAATACGTATTTGGATAAGAAGAGGTCTGGACTAGCTTCTGACTTTTAATTGCATCGTACTGCTCTATTGAAAGGCATGCCTACAAACTACTTGGTATTCCCACAGATGACTTCTGCAAGAGCTATGGGACTTGTGAGTGACTTGCTTTGTGACTGTCATTTTCTGTTACTTTCATTAAGTAAATGACACTTCAAACGAAACCACTAAATGGATAACCCGATATTTATTTGATTTCCTCTTTTGCATGTCGAGTTGTGGTAACAATTCATGTCGAATTACGTGTAAGAGATAAACTTAATGTAAGATTGTGATTGTGTGTGTGTGTATATACATACATATATGCATGTATAGATGCATGCAGATGTGTATTCTTCGTTTGTGTGCATTATAAAACGTGTTTGGCAATTTAAAAACATAAATTCATGCATTTTTTGTTGTTGTTTTTTCTTTAGAGAGGGCGAGAGAGAGAGAGAGACATTTTTTTATCTCTTTATTTGCTGCTTTCCTCTCATAATAATTATTTTTAGGAATGCATTTTTAGATGCCACACATACATATGTGACTATTTGCTTATGAGTATGTGTGTATGTGTGTATTTCACGTTTAGTTCTCTTTAATAAAAAAAAACGCAGGAAAAATCCTTGGGTTTGTTTTTTTTTCAATATTTTTGCAAAAGAAAATAACAAACACGTGCCAGTGTTGTAAACCAAGCGCAAATAAAAACACACACAGTACCACCCACAAGACCGACTTATATATTCCCATACATTGCTGGCACATTTAATTTGCATTTAATTTGGAAGCACAATCAAATTTGCCAGAAGCCTTTGAAGTTCTCTAATAACAGGAGCAATTTTATTGATTTTAGCAAAGAAAAAAAATTTTATCACACTTCTAACGCATTATTTCAAGGCTGTTAAGGTACTTCGTGGGTGGTTTTCCTCAGTATCAAAGAAAATCACTCATCAAGTTGTACATTTACCGCAACGTCGCCGCAACAGTGCCGCAAAGTCGCAAAGAAAGTTTCCATAGAGATGTCCAGCATGGGATTCTCTCTATTCTCTCACGCATTCAATAGACTTCAAAGCAATAACTTCTCCTACGTGCTGCAACTTCTATAGAAATCACTCGGGAGATAAACTAGCCAACGCTCGTAACTGCCTTTAATGCAAAGTGTAAAGACACGAGAACAAATAGGATCGCAAAGAAAAATGCGTTGTTTCGTCCAGGCAAACTAACCTAGTGGCCAAGAAATCTAATTCCTTTTTAATTTCTAGCTCGTACCCGTTCTTACGAGGATGTGTACATTACAAGCAAAGGAAACTAAGCAGGGAATCTCCGCCTCGCGACCAAGGTCTCTCTTATAATCACAAGCATTAGCCAAGAAGTGGCACTTCTTTATAATTTCCAGCTCGTAACCATTCTGTTCTGTTTATAGAAGTCCCCGTAGTCTAGTAGGTAGTGTGTTGGCTTATTAGACGAAAGGCCAGGGTTCGAGTCCCCGGTCAGACATCAAAAATGAAATACGAAAAAAATACTTTTGTCGGCGACTTCCTCTCAGCAGATTTCTGGCAAAAACTCTGAGAGTAAATAAAATTGCCATGAAAAGTTTCTCAAAAAAATCTGTCGTTCGGAGTCGACTTTAAACTGTAGGTCCCGCCACTCATGTATAAAATTAGCACACACAACATAAGTGGTGTGAGAAGCTAGGCCGTAATCCTGACTGAAGGGTTGTAATGGCCAATTATGTTATGTATGTAACCATTCTGTTCCAATAAATGCGTCATTTTACGAGTAAATACGTGACTGTGAGGGCCAACTTCGATGGCGAAATAATGTTCGAAGGAGGCTTTATAGCAGGATCCGTACAATGATCCAAAGTTCTGTAAGTACTCCTATATAAGTTCCAGAAATGGATGTAAATTGCCAGAGAACTTAAAGAATAAACTGGCTTCACATTCTAACCTAACTAGGCTTAAAAGTAAAGTCAGTCTTGGCAAATCAATATGGATGGACAGACATATACCATAGGCAAATGACCCTAATTTCATTGAGCAATCATTTTTAAAAATGAGGACGATCTATGTAAGAATGGATACGTAAGTAAACAAACTTGTCGCCTTTGCGAAGACATGAGATACATGAGCATCGAATGTTTTCCGAAACAACGTTAGTTCTTTCGAAACAACGTTAGCCAGCCCATCATAATCAATGAATAGCACTGTAGGTCGATAATCATTAACTTTTCTTGGGCTGAATTCGATGATGTGAACACCAACAATATTTAGTTTCGACAGGACGACGCTACGTGAATATTCTGCACGAGCAATTTAAGAGCATGGTCATCTCACCCCCCGTTTGAGAAGTCTTGAACGTTGATAAAAACGCATTACGAACAAATCTTTGCGCATTTGGGAAATTGGGAACAAAACTTGGATCTGACACAATACAGTCGACACAAAAAAATGAGGGCCAAAGGCGTCAGTGTTTTTGAAATCAATGCAGCATAAGCCACATTACATAGCTTGGAAAGAGTAAAAACAAGACAATAACTAATACTGCTTGTATCTGTTTACTCAAGTGGTCGTTATAACCCTTTAGCCAGGACTCCAACCTAACTTCTCACACCATCCATGTTTGATAGGTTTTCATTTTTTTTCTATCAGTGGCAGTATCTGCAGTTTAATGTTCGCTTTGAACTACGGATTGAAGAAACATTTCAGAGTTTTTGTCAAAAGACTTTTGAGGGGAAGTCGCGGAAGCAATATTTCGTTTCGTTTGAGATGTCTGAGCTAGTATAGGAACCACTGAGACAACATACTACCTTATCAAATTTACCCAATAAATTTGAAATCGTCGTAGTCTATTGACTTTGCTTTATTAAACCCACGCTATAGCTTCGAAGTCACCGTAGTCTAGTAACTTGGAAGTCAACGTAGTCAAGTGACTTTAAAGTCACCGTAGTCTAGCGACTTGGAAGTCACCGTAGTCTAGTGACTTTAAAGTCACTGTATCCTAGGGACTTCAAAGTCACCGTAGTCTTGGGGCTTCAAAGTCACCGTAGTCTAGTGACTTCAAAGTCACCGTAGTCTAGTGACTTCAAAGTCACCGTAGTCTAGTGACTTCAAAGTCACCGTAGTCTAGTGACTTTAAAGTCACCGTAGTCTAGTGACTTCAAAGTCACCGTAGCCTAGGGACTTCAAAGTCATCGTATTCTAGTGACTTTAAAGTCACCGTAGTCTAGTGACTTCAAAGTCACTGTAGTCTTGGGACTTCAAAGTCACCGTAGTCCAGTGACTTCAAAGTCACCGTAGTCTAGTGACTTGGAAGTCACCGTAGTCTAGTGACTTCAAAGTCACCGTATCCTAGGGACTTCAAAGTCACCGTAGTCTTGGGACTTCAAAGTCACCGTGGTCTAGTGACTTCAAAGTCACCGTAGCCTAGGGACTTCAAAGTCATAGTATTCTAGTGACTTCAAAGTCACCGTAGTCTAATGACTTCAAAGTCACCGTAGTCTAATGACTTCAAAGTCATCGTATCCTAGTGAAGCTATTTGGTAGATCTGATTCGAGAAAAAGTTTCGCTTTTTTGGGCGATGTAAGCTAATCGTTCTATATCAAGACAATACAGGGTGCACATTTTTTTTTTTTTTTTTTTTGCAAAAACCGTTAATTAAAGCTGAGATTAAGTACCACAAGAGACTGATTCTTGTTTCAAAGCCTAAGAAAATAGTTCACAGGATATTACGATTGGGCAATAACCATGAAAATCTAACGTTTCATGCAAAAGGTTACGTATTCCTTGGATGAAAAGACTTCATCTGTTCATTATGGCCTTCATCTAATCCCCTCTTCTCTTCTTTGCATTCTCTTAATTCAAATCAAAGAAAATTGAATATTCCTAGTTCTTAAGAAAAATAATTTCATTCTGATTTCATTCATATTAACGAATGAGAATAAATTTTTTTCCAAGAGGAAAAAGTAATTTTTCTTTTTAATTAAATTTCATATGCTTTACGAATTATTCACAAGGTTGTTGTTGATTTTTTTTTCATAAATTAAGAACTAAAAATCTGAAAATATTTCTTTAGAAAACAGGGCAACAGGTAATAAATGTACGATTAAAGTCTTAATTCTTCTGCAGCGTCAAACAAAAGTCGTAAACATGTGTGCCATCGGCATATGTGCTATGTGCACACCCTGTACGCTCACTTTTCGGTTGCCTTAACTAAAGCTGCCTTCATTTAAAAGCTGATTTAAATTATGTGCATATGAGAGAGCATATGTTTGTTTGTTTGTATGTATGCTCGAAAGAAAAATGCTAATATTTTATGCATAAAACCAATTAATTTTTCTTTAACTTTTAAGTTTATCCTTCCCTTTTCATTTTCTTATTCAGGAAAACATATTTTTCGTGCAGAAAAAAGAAAATAAATGAATGCATGTGTGTGTGTACGCATACATTTATAATTCACTTAAAATCAGGTTATGCAACCTAAAAATATAATTCACTTTGAATTTATGTTGCTTGTAGTATTACCTAACATAAGAAAAGCCATAGATTTTCTAGATAAATTAATTAATTTTCTATTCAGCAGCTTAATTTCGTTGTTGTTGATTGAAAGTTGTTTGTTTTTTCTTTTTCTTTTTAAATAATTACCAAAAAAAAAATTCGAAAATCTAAAAGCTATTGCTATTGCTATTAACAACCAGCCGTAAGATATGCTATGAAAAAAAATTAAAGCCTTAAAGTAGGCTATAATTATGTTTTGAAATATAAGTTAGCATACAAATTCATCACAAGAATAAAAGAAAATAATAAAAGATTTATGTTTATCAGAAATTTAAATTTAATTCATTAGTGAAAAGCACTAAAAAATTTTCTAGAATATAATTTCAAATCATTTAATTAAGCCTTAACATAGGCAATAGATTAGGTGTACAAATTTTCAAATGTGAATCTAACGATGTCGCATATTTTTTAAATAACACTGGGAATTGAATGGGAAATCATTCCAAATAGACGGACAATTTCTTAGTAAGACTGCTGGCAATATTGCAAGACCTGCCATAGCTTGCTACCCATATATCCTTGCAAACAGATATTAAAGATGCTACAAAAAGCTTAGGAACTTTAAAAAAAGAATGAAGTGTGTGAAGATAAATTCGAATTTAATTAGCAAAGACACAAACCAAAATTTTTGACAGGGTCAATGTTAAAGTTAATAGAGGAATATGAACTATTTAACAGAAGTCACAAAAAAAAATTGGAACTAAGCATACAAATTCCTGAGTTTAAGAGTTTCACTGATACTCCTCAAATAGTTTTGGAAATCGAGAAACATAGGCATAAAAATTTACTTTAAAATGACAACATCTGGGGAAGAAGATCGATATTCGGAAATAAGTGTAACTTGGTGAAGATACCCCATTATATACCAATTAGAGCCTAAAAGGTTCCTAATAAAAGCCAATTATTTGCATATTCTAAATAAAAATTCACCATGTTAGCAATATTCGGGGAGGATGAGCTATATTGTGTAACAATTTTACACTGCCGTTGATCAGACCACAGAATTCAATACAATTATTAGCTAATAACGATCAAAATCATGGTTATTAGCGAATTAGAAAGAAAAATAATGAATTTTAACTTTAACTCTGTGTTAAAAACATGGGTTCTTGTCTTTGCTAACTAAAGGTCTAGTCATTCGAAACAATCAAAAATATTCACGAATACGGATAGGCTAGGAGAAAGTGCGAGAAATTATAGAAGTCCGAAGGTCCGTTACAATCATTATAGGAAATAATGGAACAACAGCAAGACATCTAAGTCTAGGTAAATTAGCCATTGCTAAATGGCCTACATTTAGGCATTGTTTACTTCTTTAATTTAATAAAAGTTGCGAATAAAATACATCCATTGCTCGTGAAAGCTTATTGGGAACATTTTTAATCGATTCCAACTTGGGAAAGATGATTTGTGCGATTCAAATAACCGATGTGACGCCTTTAACAGTCGAAAAATGTCAATTTTTAAAATCTACTAGCCTAGACACATACCCAGCTAATTAACAGAGCTTTGTTAGTAGCATAACAAATAAAATTAAACCATGTTACAGAATAGATTCCGATTTCAAACGAAATTTCAAAAATACGCTCTTAGAAGTCCTTTGTATTTCAATTTTCAAAAGAAAATCCGTATTGCCAGAGCAGCTGTTCCACTCAGGAACGTTTGGAGCATAATTTTTAAAAAATGGAATCCTATATTTTGGGTGATTTCTTCCTTGACTATTTTTTGTATTTTCTGTTACCCACTGAACATTGCTTTGTTAACTTTAACATTAGCTCTGTTAAAAATTTTGGTTTTTGTCTTTGCTAGTTAGTAGTTTAAATTTATCTTCACTCACATCGAAATTTTTATATCTGCAATTGACCGTACGACTTCATTTAGCAGTTTGTGATTTTTTAACTATTTTGGATCAGGAATTTTTGTCTTTTTTTCTGTTTTTACTTTCAAACTTTGGTGTTTTTTTTTGTTGAACAGAGCTGAAAGGGTTTGTGGCTAGGGTGCATATGTCTTCGGACACTTATATATTAGAG
Organism: Sarcophaga bullata; assembly: GCA_005959815.1. Lineage (NCBI taxonomy): Eukaryota > Metazoa > Arthropoda > Insecta > Diptera > Sarcophagidae > Sarcophaga > Sarcophaga bullata. The sequence goes on along the minus strand of QOCX01005075.1, from coordinate 1,639 downwards.
TCATTAACACTATTCAATCAGTTGCAACGTGGTTGTATCCGAATTATAGGATCTTTGTCAATGGTTTAATCAACAAAACATTCATTGCCACAATGTTTTAATTGGTAACCTCCAGGAAATTTATCAACTCGCAGATATGTGACTGTAAAGTGAAAGCAAAACTTTAGGAACAATCCCAGGAGAACTCCTGATTTTTAACCTAGAAAACCGTATATTTTTTTTGTAAAGTTTTATGCACAAATCCGAATCAGACTTAAAATTAACTCTACGACCCTAGATTTTTAGGGGCCAAAAAAACACTTTTTCGATTATATTGACCACCACTGTTAGCCTAAAAAACACAACTTGTTTCGTATTGTATAGGAACGAGTACTTTTCTAAAAAAAATTTTTTAATAATTTAATAAAAAGGGCTTTACTCTACAGAGAAATAAATAAAAATAAATTTTTATTTTTTTAGGCATTTACACTTTAAATTAAATTCTAAAACGCATAACAAACTCTGACCTATTTTCCAAGAAAAACACCCATAAAATATATGAGAAAAAAAATTAATTTTTGGAAAATAATTTTTTTTTTCTCCAAAAAATTTATTACAAATTGCCAACAAAAATCCCGTCTTTAACACAATGAACCAGTTTTGGCGAAAAAAAAACATAAAAACTGGTAAAAATTTGTTGCATAAAACGTACGAACACTCATCATATAATTTCGAAAAAGGAACTATGCACTACACTTACTATCCTTTCTCTCTCTGTCTATCTCCCTCTCTCTCTTTCTCTCTCTCTTTTTTGAACACATACGCACACTAAGCACTGATAAGAAATAATCAACAATGACAATAACAACAACAACAAATAAAACATAAATAACTTTATGCCTTTAACACTAGAAGACCGACAAAGTAGCACACAACACAACGTCAGTACATATTGCAAGTGCAATACGATCATGATGAGTATGTGTACGCATGTATGTAGTGGTGTTGGTAGTGGTAAAGTGTTACATTAAAGCACTTTTTATACTCAGCATTATTATTATAATGTTTTTTCTCTCATAATATGTTGTTGTTGTTGTTGTTGTTGTTGTTATTGTTATAGTTGTTGTTGTTTAAAGTTTATTATACAAAAAGTATGCAAGAGAATTTAAAAGAGAGTCTATAAAGAATATTAAAAAAAAAACTACAACTACAACAACAACAACAACCAAAAACTAAACTAAACATAATAATACTATAAACAACAACACCAACAACAAAAACAATTAAATTATTTACAACACGCAATTTTCAACAATAAATAAACAATACAGTAGTTAAAGGCAAGAGAGCGAGGAAGAGAGAAAATTATATTATGAGAGCATAGTTATAGGGGCAAAAGTCAACACTAACAGACATAACACACACACTCTCACACACATACACACACAGAAAATATACGATAAGAGAAAAAATGTTAAACATATGCATTAACACTATACATACTTACATACATACCTACATACATATGTCTGTATGCGTGTGTGTATATGTGTGTGACAATATAAATGTAGATGCGTTTTGCTTTCTATCTTTTCTATGGCTCTTTAGAGAATTTTTCTTTATGATACCCATGTTTTAGAGCAAAGCTGATACAATTTAG
>QOCX01005074.1:0-12779 GCA_005959815.1 Sarcophaga bullata | reverse complement strand
AACGAAAATATGTTCCTGGCATGAATAAAGTAGGCTTAGTGGACTACAAAATACCATAGAAAATTAGATCATGGGTCGAGCTAGATACAGAAACTTGCATTCGTTAGCATAGCCATGATAATAAGAATGGTTGCGCTGAAAGCACTGTTAGCCTGTTAGACTATTCTATATGGTAGCGAAGGAGCATATGATTCGTCAGAGGACAACTAGACCTAACAAATTGAGTTGTCTTTACCTAACTATGCAATGAACAGGATCAGCACACTCTAAAATGTTCGAAAATGATTTATGGTGGCAGTAAGAGAACAAATTTAAAATTTCTAGCGTACTGAGGCGTCAAGCATACATAGTGGTACATGCTTGGACGTGGCAAAGCCGTACAGTGCCATCCAAGTACACAATTCCGATTAAATCTGTTAATCCTTTGCTACATTTCAGGTTTTCATTAGTGGCAGAATCTACAGTTTGAAGTCGACTTCGAACGACAGAATTTTGAGAGCCTTTTCATGCCAATTTTATTTACTCACAGAGTTTTTGCCAGAAATCTGTTGGGAGGCAGTCACCGAAGAAATATTTTTTCATATATCATTCTGTTGAAAATGTCTGCTCTGGGATTTGAACCGTGATCTCCAGTCTAATAAGCCAACACACTCTCTGGACAACGGCGACTTTCCAAGCTTAGGATAACGTTTGTTGCTTCATGCATGGCTTACAAGTGAATCAAATTTTTGTTAATAATCCCAAACAAAGGTCTATTTGTGCGGTCACCGACTTGTCCTCTGTCATAGACTAAAAAGCTAAGGCTGATCTTTCCAGTTCATCCGCAACTTTTTTGCCAAAATGCCTGATAATCTGCCATCTGGCCGCTTAGCAGCCAAAACGCCACAAGGGCTCGATAACCAGTATAATTCAATCTGATAATCTGTCTTCAGGCCGCTTAGCTGCCTTTTACACTTTGGACCAATTAAGAATGTACAAGCTGTTTTACCGGGAAGATGTCAAGGCTAAAGCGCAAATTTAGATGAAACCATGTTCAAATACCTTAAATTGTCTGTCAATTTAATTAGAATTTAATTCTTGATTGGCAGGATCTAATAGTAACTGTGTAATGAACTTAGACGAGTGTAGCGAAGAAATGAACTACTTTGAGGCTGTCAACGAAGTAAGGACATGAACAACATTTCTCTCTGCACGACACTTAATAAATAAGAACCCAAACTATGCCTTTTAGATGGTGTTATAAATAGCATTAAAAACAAAACATATCCTCCTCAATTAAGTAAGGGTATTCTTATAAAAATTGCAAAAAGCAAACAAAAACAAAAGCAAATATATTTTGATTGACAACAATCATTGGTTGTGAATTTTAACGATTTGTTATTAAAGCCCTCATATGCCTGGCAATTTTACTGATAAAGCCTTTGTTTTTTTCCTCTTCAACCCCCTTTTTTTTTGGAAAGTTTACTGCGTGAAAAGAAATTAAAACTAAAACCAGCAATCAAGTGTTTTGTTTTTAATAAAAATTTTATAAAATTTTTCGCAAAAATTTATTTTAATTTTTTGCGAATTGTTATTCGAACGCATTGTATAATGTTGTTGCCGTTGTTTATTATTACAAACCACATGCATGCGAAATCCATCATGTGTGGCTTGGAAACGTTTTAAAATTCTACGGCGTAAAAATGGTAAAATTTTTGTTACTGAATGCTCAGAAATTGCTTTTTTTTTGGGATGTAAAATCGTGTATAATATCCTGTGGTAGTTGTGTTGAGCGGTTGATATTAAAGAGGTCGCTTAAAAGAATTTGCAAAAACTTTGCTAAAGTAATTATGTAAAACAATAAATTCCATTGCTGGTTAAATCTTGCTATTCCAGCATGTCCAGGATATCAGAAAGAGAGGTATCCTTACGACAAAAGCTGGGCTCAGATACATTAGGTGAAACACAGTCTCTTCTTCCTCCTAAGACCCTGACACATAAGGTGAAACACATTCTCATCTTCCTCCTAAGATCCATAGCTCCGAACCTTACGGTCTGTCTACCAAAAAGACAGTAAAAACTTTATTCAGCGATGGATTAATGACTGAAGCAAGTCATTCACCTTCTCATCATATGTGTGCAGCAGATTCTAATAATATTGCTGTACCCTCATGCTGCCAACCACATTGATCTTCCCCATAATAATTGAGGACAATATCCAAGGTAACTAAATTTAATTGGCAAAATAATCTTTAAGAGTCATCTTAAATGATCCAATATTTCTCTCAGTTATCCTCGGCATTCATAGGCAAGGATGGACGTTGAAACTATATTTGTAAGGAATTGAAACGCAGCTTGACCATTTGTGTAAATCAACGGGTTTCCAGGGAAAATTCCGTGACACAACATACATTGCGTTGCTTTCCAAATTGCCATGACTTCTGCTTAGAAAACACTGCAGTGATCAGACTAGGCTGCCTAGGCTGTTGTTCCAAAATGGTTAACATTTTGTAAAGTAATCGGTGTTGTTTCAGGCTGGTAGACATCGTCTACTAAATCCCGTATATCAGACAACGCCGCCTTGTGGGACACTTAACCGTGAAGTGAGAATTGTACACGAATGTTTATTCGCCGTTTTACAGTGTAAAGACTGCGATCTGAATTAAATAAATTAATTTTTGGTCATAACCGCATCGTAGACGAACTCTTAACATGACTGTTAAACTCTTAAATTCCATTTAGCTTTTCATTGAATTTAGTACAGATTTCCTAATAGACTTGGACTAATTGATCTGAATATAGTTACCTACTGCCAAATCTAAATGATCGTATTTTGTTAATGGTATGCTCTTTCCACCGATCTTGGTGCAGGTATTCACTGAATACTGCAAATCATATGACGAATTCGGTGCTATACAGACTATTAATTAAGCTTATAAAAACTGCCATTATTGGAATCGGTATCAGAATATATCGAGTGAACATATAGTGTTCGCCACATGACCGATTTTCCAAGAATGCCGAATTTAGGTTCATCTCGTTTATTTATTTCAGTTTTACCTAATATTAGTTATGTATGTTATAACATACACATGCATGAACATATACCCAAATGTCTACACCGATGTTTAAACAATATCACCAACATCGATTGAAAAAAGGCCTCTACAACATGCTGCATCAACATCTGTATGTTGAGTGTTTTTAAATTCAATTTGGAACAAATGAACCATCTGCAACATGCTTAGCATCATGTTTATGTTTCTACACAAATGCGTAGTATGTACTATGCAAAAAATTGCGAACATGTAGAGCAACATTTCTTTTTCCGTCTGTAAAATTTTAAAAGCAACTAATGTTGTTGGGATTGCAATCAAACTGGAAAGTTTGCAAATTTCGTTTAGAGAGTTAATCTCCCCTATTAGTATTAACTAACGATTGACCGCTCTTGTCGCAATTGTTGATATACACATATGATCCATTTGTTTTTCACAAGCAGAACAGAGTACAGCTTTCTCAACATTATTTAAAAAGCATTTAGTATGAAACATGTTTGATGTTGTTATTTCATGAGGGATACAATGTTGCCAAACTCTTGTTGCAATTGGAAAATAAAGTTGACATAAGCATTTTTCATGTTTATCATATAAAAACAGAGAACTTTTATTTCATTAACATTTCGTACGAAACATGTTTAATGTTGTTATTTCAAACGGAATACAATGTTGCCAAACTCTTGTTGCAATTGGAAAATAATGTTTACATGCATTCGTTCTGTTTTTCATATAAAAACAGAGTACTTTCGCAATATTTTTTTTTAATAATGTCGTATGAAATTTTTTTTAACATAATTTGAAAGTATTTCGCACGTAATTTTGAATAGAGTAGGAATTTGGGATATCTTTGCAACGGGACATCTATCCTGTTTTTGTAAGACGAACGATTATATGGAAAATACAAAAACTCCCAATTTTGTTAGAGTTTCCCATACGAACAAACGAACGTTTGAAATTGTTTACAATAGTGAATGTTGCAATCTGGAAGATGAATACTCTTATAAAACAGGTATTATTTTGTGATATACGAGTGAGTCAAAAACTTGTCTTGAAACAGAAGTATTAGAAAATTCCGACCCCATGCATGCAGTCATTCACAAATATTTTCTAAGCGGAATTCTATGCCTTGGAAAGATGTACTTAATTCAACGTGCCGTATACAATACTAACATGAAAGTCAGGCCACTATTCGAGTATTCGATTCTAATGAGTTAAATCAAGGATAGTATGAGACCATTTGGGGAATCTTAAAAACCAATAAATTGGGGAAATAAGTGTTACTATCTGCTGTGCATGGTAAGCCAAATATTATTGCTCATGGGACAACATTTAAAGCGTAAAAACTAAGCGCTAATTATGTTGAACTTTACGGTTAATTTTAATTGTTCTAATAACTTGTATGTGTTACAATGGCTAATGAATAAAAATAAGTGTCTAAAAAGTTGTAATGTTGAATACTTTAAGTTTAGGGAAAAAAGTAATTAAATATGATGATAATTTCATTAAACATTATTGTGTATGCCTGAAAATATGCTAAAATAAAACACTTGCTTTGTTATTATTATTATTCATAAATCATTAAATTGTTGTTGTTTATTAAAACTAAAATAATTAAATTTTGTTGGCTTAAACAAACTAAAAACTAAGATAATAATAATAATAATAATAATTAATAATAATAATAAGAATAAGAATAGTATTTTATATATTATTTCGTAGAATATTTATGTGTTATAAACTAAAAGAAATTTAACGCTAAAACACAACACATAAACGTGGTTTCATAGTTTTTTATTTATTTTTTTTTAATTATTTTTCATTTAATTATTTCATCAAACTTAAACAAATAATTTTAAATAAAATTTGTTTAAAAGTTAGATACATTTAAATCATTATTCATTACGGCTAGTATGTTTGTATATTTCAATAAACCTCATTTTTTTTTATATGTATGTATATATGATAACTATATATACTCAGATGCACTAAGTACAATTGTTGATTATAAATACAACAAATAAATATTTTAAAAATTTGATTTAAAATTTATTCCAACAAAATTTATTTGTTCTCATTCGCCACATTAAGGGAGTTATTGAAATCGTTCGTTAGATGCAATTCTGTTGAGTTGCTCCATCCTTACTTAATAATATATATCACATAAATAATAGTTAATATATTTAAATTTTTTTCTCTTTTTTTTTTCTATTCTATTTATTGTATTTATATTTTGCAAAAAAAAAATTGAAAATTTTACATTTAAAAAAAATATCGTATAACTTTGTATGAATTTCTGTATTTTTTTTTCTTTATAAACAAATGATTTTCTTAAAATGTTAATATTTTCAAAATTAATTTAATTTTGAAATTTAATTTAAAATTCACAAGTAACCAGTTTCCGATTTGGATTTTCCTATAATCAACACCTTGACTATAAAATTACAAACTAAATGTTTCGTGTCCCGATTAAATGAAACATTTTTGTATCATGATATATGTTTTCTTAATTAAAACATTAAACACGGCTTTTCTTTTAATAAACAATTGAATTTAAAAATTTCAAAGTGAGCCATTTAAGCCATATTCATAAATATAAAAATAAAGTTCCTCGAGTAAAGCAGTCGTCTGAAGTTAGGTAATATGTATGTAAAGCAACATACCATTTTCCATGCGAAAAATTTCACAAGCATCAAAAGTTGCCAATTGCCTTTTGGCCTTTATTACTTGAAAGTCTGCAAGATTGTTTCACTTGTGTAAGCATAAGCAATGTGTATATTGATGTTATTGCGTACGGCATAAAATGTTGCCAGACACTTGTTGCAATGGCAAAATAATCTTGACAAATACACTCCGCATGTTTTTCATACAAGAACAGAACATTTTCGCAATATTTTTTCACAATGAAATGATTTTACAGCATTTCGCACATAAGTTTGAATATGAATTTGGGATATTAAAAAAAATATTGACCATACTTTTGCTGCCATTGATTGATACATTCCTCATCTTTTTCACAACAAGAATAGAGTACAACTTTCTTTACATTTTTTTAATAAACATTTTCCAGGAAACATTTTTATGTGTAATTTAACAGCATTTCGCATGAAATTTTGAGTGAGTACCAGGCTTAACCGATTAAGCTTTACTAATAAAGCAATATTTCTTTTTCCGTACGGAAATTTTACAAGCAGCAAATGTTGCAAAGATTGTGATTTTAAATAGTTTCTTGCCTTTATTACTTGAAAGTCTGCAGCATTGCTTAAGTTGTGTAAACATAAACAATGTGTATACTAATGTTATTTCATTCGCAATGAAATGTTGCCAGACCCTTGTTGATAACCTCTTGTTGCAATTGCAATATAATATTGAGATATATGTATGAATACATGCACTCACTGTTTGTTAAAATTTCGTTTAAAAGAAGGCAGATTGAATTTATTTCGTATGACATAAAATGTTGTTAAACTCTTGTTGCAATTGCAAAATAATGTTAACATATACTTTCTGCATGTTTTTCTTACAAGAACAAAGTACTTTAGCAACATTTTTTCACAATTATATCGTATGAAATATTTTTTAACATAATTTGTTAGTATTTCACAAGAAATTTCAAATTGAGGCTTAATATTCCTGTATTAGTATATGAATTTGGAATATTAATTCTTGTTGCAATTGTTGACATACATATATGTTCCACATGTTTTTCATAAGCAGAACAGAGTACAAATTTCTCAACATTATTTCTTAAACATTTCATTCGAAACATGTTTAATGTTGTTATTTCATACGGTAAGCAATGTTACAAACTATTGTTGCAATTGGAAAATAATGTTGATATAAGCATTTGTCATGTTTATCATACAAAAACAGAGAACTTTTATTTCATTAACATTTCGTATGAAACATGTTTAATGTTGTTATTTCATACGGAATACAATGTTGCCAAACTCTTGTTGCAATTGGAAAATAATGTTGACATGCATTCGTTCTGTTTTTCATATAAAAACAGAGTACTTTCGCAATATTTTTTTACAAACATTTCTTATGATATATTATTGTAAGGTAATATGACAGCATTTAGCACGAAATTTTGAATACAATACCAGACTTATTCCCCCATATTAAGATATGAATTTGGAATATAAGCATAAGATTGATCAGACTTTTGTTGCCATTATTGATATATACAGTCCGCATGTTTTTCAAAACAAGAACAGTGTACTTTCTCAACATTTTAACATAAACATTTCGAACGAAACATGTTTATACGCAATTTAACAGCATTTCATAAGAAATTTTAAATGAAGTACCGGGATTAATATCCCCTTATTAGGATATGAATTTGGAATATTAACTAAAGATTATTAAGACAAGAGTACTACTTTCTAAACATTTTTTCATGAACATTTCGAACGAAACATGTTTAAACTTAATTTGACAGCATTTCCCATGAAGTATTGTATAGAATACCAGTCTTAACCAACTAATAAAAAAAGTGTTACAGCGAGTTCTTCTATAATAATCATGGTAATTGCAAAACTATCCTTTTTTTCAAGTAACAAAACAGTGTTACAATAAGAATTCACATTTTAATTTATTGTCCTTTTTTCTTCTTTGTGTCAACGTATGGTTCAATCTCTTGATAACATTGCTGGTGTAAATGAAAGTGTATCCGCAAGCACGAGAACATAAATTCGGTGTAAATTATTATGAAAAATCTACACCTTGACTTATCTAGGCATTCAAACCAGCAAAAAGTGCCGGCAATGAAGACAGTGTCATCTCCTCTGACTAAAAGTATTTCCATCTGAATGGCTTAGTGAATAAACTAAATTAATGAATTCAGAGCTCAGAAAAGTCTCATGTAATCCATAAGAATCAATCGCAACCACAACGATGAGGATTTTGTGTGAGACAGCGGCACCCTATTATTTAGAAATTAAGGCCGAAATAGCAATGTTTGAGAACGGCATTCGTTACATGGAACATGGTAACCTAGTTCTTGTGGTCTAAACTAATAACATAGACGTGGATGACATGTGGTTTCAGAAAAACTTTGATACTTAAAGTTTATTATCGACTCCAAATGACAGATTTGGGGAGGGGACAGGACTTACAGTTTATTGTCAACTCTAAACGAGGGACTTTTCACGAAAATTTTATTTACTCGCAAGATTTTTATGAGAGAAGAAGTCAACGAAGGGATGTGTGAACTAAGTTTTGATCCATGGACTCGATTTATAAATCAACAACCGGTTACTTTGGCCACTTTATTATAGAAAATCATTGAATTAAAAAAAAAAATTGTTTTTGCTATTACTGAGGGGGCTATTTGTTAGCGGGGTTAACAGGAAATAAATGAAAATGGTGGGCATTTGTTTTAATAATAAATTTTATTTTAATAAAGCTAATAAAGAAAATTAACTAAAATGTAGGAAAATATTTGAATACTTTTGTAATAATTTTGTAAATATTTTGTTGTGTGTTGTTTTTAATTAATTTTTTTTAACAAAAATTTTTTTCAAGAATTCGAAATGAAATGTCTTTTAAAATTTTTTTCCTTGTTTGTGCGCGTAGATTAATGCAGAGATCCTCTCAGCTTGAGGAAAAAAAAATATTTTTTTTGTTTGTTTTGGCTACATTATCTGAGCAGAAAATTTTATTAAGCAGAATTGCCAAATGTTGTTGTATGTGTGTGGTGGTGTTATTTGTGTATTCCTTAAAATGATTTGCCTTAGCTAACTATTGAGTAAAATGAAAGTTTTAGCGTTTTAGCTGCATTAAGATTAATGATTTAAAGTGGCTTAAACATAATCGTTCATTTTTTTGAATTTGAGGACATCGAATTGAAAGTGTCCATCAAAATGGAGACTGGCGATAGGACCTTTGCTTGCCTTGAGATGTATAGCTATAGGCAGCCAAGACAACAACTAACACCGATAGACAACGATAATGGTATACAGTAGATTATTATGCTGGCTATAGCGCATAAGCTCAACAACTTGTGGATAGACTTGATAAGTGGCTGGTACTTCTTGGCGGCTACAGGGTTCCACAGTTGTAGTGCTAGTGGGGGTGGTGGTGGTGGTACTGGTGATTCCAGTGACATGTTAGTAACAGTGTTATCAACTTTACAGGGTTGTAAACTAGTGCAGTAGTTGTGATAGTAAAAAATTTCTTTCGTAGTGGTTTCCAATTTAATAGGATTTGTTGGCCTTTGTGGTTGTAAGTATTGCTGTTATACTCATCACTTATGGGCTTTAAACTAAATCGCGTTCTTCATTGTCATTATAATCCTCATCGATATCATTGTGATCTTCAAATTCGTTCTCTTCATCATAGTCATTAGTGTCACGGGTATGGCAAAACCTTTAGGCCAACACCACTGGACAACAGCTATCTTTAGTGTACTTGGCGTTGCTTGGGACATTCCAAGCCCTTGCGAATGTTATCATGCAACGTACCTCACCCATTACAACATCACAATCAGAGCAGCATCACGCCAGCTCTGGCCATGTTCAAAGAAGGTATTCAATTTTTGAATGGCATATCGCCGGCTTCTTAATGCCTGTATCACAGCTTTGATGACATAACCTTTGACCCTTATAACACTTGCAACGTTGACAATTGGTTAGCCAATAGCTTTCAGTATCTAAAACTTCTGTACAATTTGGCTCTGGCTGGCAATCGTATTTGCCACAACAGTAACCGGGCATATCAATAGATTCGGGTAGCAAATTCTATCACAACTTCACCTTCATTGTGACAATCGCGTATGCGCAAAGTTTACATATACATTTTTGATTAAGACAACATTGCGAGAAGATCTCTTCGGTCATTTCCACGCTATTGGTTAGATTAGAGTGTGTATGCCTGTCAATATCATCCACTGCTATTAAAGGTTCAGCCAAAATTTCGCGAATGCTGCTGTCCTCGGGGCAAGTCAAATCCTCAAGAGGTGGACACTTAACATTATCACAGGGATGCGGTATGGAGGAATCTGGAAAGAAAATAGAAAACGATTGAAATTACAAATCGATCATCGATCAATGATTTTTAAAATCTAGACAAGGCGTTCTTATAACCTGGAACCCAATTTATAAGCAAAAATAAGGTACGATGTGTTGCTAGAAATCTTTTGAAGCGGCTTATCGTGTCCAGAATATAGGGAAATAAACACTAACCGATAACACAAATCGTAGCTTACTGTCCTACTTAAATGGACTATAAGATTGAGCTGCGTTTTGAACCACTGTCCCGTGTTTACTGAGTTAACATGCTACCTACTAGACTACAGCGATTTCTCAAATCATATTACCGAAATATAATGGCTGCGACTCTAAATTACCCGACAGGATTCTCGACATTTCAATCACAACCAATTAAATCACGCTGCTACCAGATCGACCTTTTTGGGCAAACACACCTCTTGTTAAACGAACCCATGAGGACTTGTTAATCTAAACACAAAGATTCAAGGCCCATTTCGGTTTTCCAAATAAAAGTACATGCCATCAGAGAAACAGTCAATTTCGACAATAGGGCACGAAATTAAAAGACTTTACTGGCGTATAAAAGTGAATTCACAATTTCTTCAGGCATAGCAGAGTGCATATTTTATGGGAATTTGCTCAGCAAGGTACCTACTAGGAATAAGGAAGCGCATAATCTGACTGATTGGAGAATTACAAAACAAAAGTTTCAATAAACCACAAAAGTATGTGGAAACGTTACATGGATGAGGATGTAACAGTCACACAGCTAGGGTAAATTTAAAAAACGTTTTAGTAGGATCATCAGAAAACAACCATGGTCACTTTAAGACTTAGTAAAGGCAACTTGAGCACATTAATGAGTGTCCTTACGCGAAAATCAGACTGCTAGGTACAGTTGAAGCGTATAGGCATTGTATATGAATTCAGAAAATGTGGTGAAAACTTCAAAAGTATAGAAAACTTTTAAAGTCACTAGCCTGTATTTGTAATCTTAACTTACAATCCTTTTGTCTGGGTTACAATCTAGCTTCTCACACCACTCGTGTTGTGTTTGTTAATTTTATCAGTGATTTGCGAGACATACAATTGAAACTTTGGCTTCGAACGATAGGTTTTAGAAACTTTTCATGGCAATTTAATTTTGCTCTCAAAGTTTTTGCCAGAAGGCTGCTTAGAAGCTGATGCCGAAGAAGTTTTTTCTCATATTTCATTCTGTTAGAGAGTCTTGACCATAAAATCCGCACAAATCTGCAGTCCGTTCCAAATCCTCACGCATGACTTAAGGGTGAATCAAATAGGTCCATTGGTGGTCGTAACGACTCCTCTCCTCTGTTATAATCTCTAAAGCTAAGCCAGAATTTTACAGTTCAAACGCAACTTCGTTGGCAAAAATGCCACAAAGACTAGATATCGGGCTTGAACCGTGGCCTCACATCTAATAAGCCAACACACTACCTACTAGACTACAGCGATTTCGAGATAAGTACACCGAAAAATCAAGGCCTTGAAAAATCGCATAATAATAATACCAACAGCTTCACATTCCAGACTAAAAATCTCCGATCAGTTTGCTGCTTAGGAAGTGTACTAAAGGGAACGTTGAAAACCGTATTCACAGGGTAGATAGGCCGCGGTCAACTATATTTCAGAACGAGGTGTACACTAAACTGAATGCTTTTTGAACAGCTGTTGCCTTGTACTGATGCGAAACGTGAAGTTAAGCTCTACCTCAGCACAGTTTTGATTTTGTCAAACGATGACCCAGATGGGAATATTGCCTCAATTAAAATCAATGTTCGTAGGCATAAGTGCAAATGAGTCAGACATGTTTTGAGGAGACCACACCAACAGGATTCCAATGAACTGAAATCCCCTAAGCAGGCTTGGCACCTAAATTCCGATAACTATAAACAGAAACAGTGAATATAAAGAAATCTTGAAAAGATCTGAATGAAGATGAGTTGTTGAGGTCCTATGTTGCCTCCATAAGTTAAGGGGAAAATCAGTTACATACTATAGCCGGCAACACTCGCAGCTGTGGCAGCAGAATTGTATGCAGTAGATCAATGATCTATTTGAATGAGGCTTAAATGGAATAAATACATACAATATGGTATTCCCTGGATAAAAACATTTTGTAAAATGCTTGCAAATTATGCATATAAACAAGGAATTCTTGTATAGAAACGCCTCACTTGAGAGGAAATAGCCACGAGTCATTCGAGATGATAGAATTCTATTTGTCTCATTGACATCACTGGCTTCGTTTTTGCCAGAAGACTGCTTCCTGAGTGGCTGCTTGCCAAAGAAGTATTATTCCGTATTTGGTTTCATTGAGATGTCTGAGCCAAGGGATCTTGCCTAACATGCAAAAGAACTACTTACTAAACTACGGAGACTTCATAATCTATGGATCCTAATATTTTAGGACTGATTCCATGCTCATAACATAATTCAGCTCAAAAAATTGAATTGAAAATTTGTTCAAGAGACACACTTCCATTATAACATATGGTTTGTGCCTGTTAGTGGTTGTGTGTATGCCTACCCTACAATCTACCATACCCGCCTATCAACCATATTGCCATGTAATACAATTTAGTAATATACCATTTAGTATGTGTACATGTGTATTATTTAATTCAACATTTATTTCTCAATCAAAATTTTTTTGTTTGTGTTGTTTTTATGTGAAATGCCCATTAAAAAACAAAATTATCACTTCAAATCGTTTGAAAATTGAGCACTT
>QOCX01005073.1:0-13450 GCA_005959815.1 Sarcophaga bullata | reverse complement strand
CATGACACATGGCCATTTGTTGAAGAGGACGGCAAGTCAGAGGTTGGCGATTTATTATTTGTATCTTTTAACCATTTCTTTGGTGCATCTGCTTCATTGGCACTTGATTCAATTATCACGAATAATTCGCGATTATTAGCCTGTAGTTGTTGTCGTAAATAGGCAAACAATTGCTCTTCAGAGCCTATACATTCTGGGGCATGCAATTTTGAATCTAAATTATAATACTTGCCATCGATGGCACGTACAGCTATCCAATGTCGTTTATGCAAAGGCAGTGTTATAAAGCCAAACTTATAATCAGAAGGTACATTTAAAATGAAACCAACAATCGCATTTAAGTCTATGCACTCGGGGTCTCTGGAAATTGAAGTAAAATGTAAAAAGTTCTTTAAATTCCTTGTATCTATAGATATAACCTACTTGCGTTTATCAAACCAGGCAGCCTCGCAATTGCGAAACTGCAGCGCCTGCATAATCACGTTGATGTCATAGTTACCCAACCCCAATATTGAACGATGTGGATTCAACCAAACATTTGGATTTAGGTTGGTGCAGATCTGATCCAATTGCTCTTTGGTAAATGCATTGCGTGCTGAAAAAAAGGAGGCATTTCACAGATGACTAACACTATTACCACGAAATATGTGCGTTAAAACGCTAACTTACATTGAAATAAATTGTTTAACGTGTGTAGGGCACAAAGCTGACGTGTTTGTCTCTCATGATATACCTTAGGAGTTAGAGGTGGCATTTTGTGTAGACTCCTAACCATTTACGTAAATAAGCCAAATAAATATTGCAAAATAAACAAATAATTTTGTTTTAATCCCAATTCAATATACAATTTTTGACAGTAACAAAACAAGTGCTGAAATGTCCAGCAATTTTGTTTTTAGGTTGTGTATGTCATAATAACAGTGATGTTTCAACAAATAAGAGGTTGGCAGCTCAAGTACATTTGAATGGTGAACATTGTTAACGTTTTTGGTTATTCTTTTTTACCAAAAACTCCATAATTTAATTATTTTGTTAACTAAAAATATAACTTAAATTTTGTACAATAAAATTTAATAGTACTATGTGATTAATTAAATTTCTTTTTTTTCCTATTTTGGCGATTTTTTTTTAGAAGTAGGTTCCACATTTTTTAACCTCCTGGCAACACTGCTGGTGGTTGGAAATATTCGTTTGTTCGTTAATTAATGAGGATTAAACACTTTTTTGTTAACTATAGTTTAAGATGATGATGAGGTTAGTCCTGACAGACTAGACCTGTACAAAAAACACTCCCGGTGTGATGGGTTTCGCCGGTGTGGTGAGTTTCAGGTGTGGTGAGTTTCTCCGTGGTGACGAATTAAAATGAAATTCACTACAATTTACAGTTACGCCAATAATGATACGGTATTACCGACATGTATGTGGGCTAAAATTTTTCACTAATTAATCCCGATTAGTGAACCCAAAAATACTAAAAAAGAAGTACACTCAACAAACGTAGTGTTACCATTACTCCAGTTAATTTTATTTATTTACTACGCATCTAAAAAATCTTATTCAAGGCCAGACAATTATTTAAACAAACATTCATCGTTATCTTGTTCAAAATATTTATATAAACTCATTTAAATCTAATAGCGGTAATATTGATTGGATTTTATGTTAAATTAGTGTTAGTAAACGTAAAAACGAATAAATTCCACAAAACAACTGAGTTGTTTGAAATAAATTTATAAAATTCAATTGTCATGACAATTTTTGCTTACAATTAATGAATTTCAGTTAAATCTGCATATTTTTGTATTGATTTTGACAATAAAACATTAATTTGTGATATTTTCTTCAAGGAATATTATTATTTTCTTTAATAAACACTACTTTCAAACATACATTCCACAAGCAACTTCGTTTGGTTTTTTAGTTAGAGAACATCTGTCACATGATTTTCACCTGACTGACATTTTCTTCACCGAATTTCTTCAATAAGTTAAACGACGACAATTGTGCAAAAAAATAATAAATTTTCCTTAGGAAAATTAAAGAAATTCAAACGAAATTTGTTAGTTTAATTTTACAACAACATCAAAATGAAAATCTGTGTCCCAAATTATCCCTCTGCGGCTTGATCATCTCCGTTTGGGGCATTATTCAATTGGTAAGTGATTATAAATAAATAAGATAATTTTGTTGGTGACTAAAGCAATGGCGTATGTGAAAGGAATTTCTCTATGCATAATACAATGAAGAAACAGTCTCCACCCCTTTACTTATCACCAGCAATGATGAATGCAACGAATTTTGATAACAAGAAAACATAGAAAAATGCAATACTAATCATAAAAGTGGGTTTTTTATTTTTAGGTCTTGATGGGTCTGTTTTTCTACATTCACAGTGTAGCATTGATTGAAGATTTGCCTATTGAGGAAGAGTATCACACTTTGGATGCATTCTATGCTGATGCCAATGCTGCCTACACTCAGGTAAATATGATGAAAAATACATAGAGGATAACAATTTGGAAAAGACTGTTTTGACGAAAATTACTTGTTTTGCAAATTGCTGAGTTGACCTTGAATTATTGCTTTAAAACTCGTGATAAATGCCTAAAGTTTGTTTGCTTATCTGGCTAAAACGCAGTGCTAAATATTGGTTCGAAGTAATGGCATAGTGGATAGATAAATTTTGTATTTGATCTCTAAAGCAGCTGATACAGTTAAACGAAGAAGTATTTTGTTTTCATGCTAAGTTTTTCTGACGTCATAAACAGATGTTTTACAATTTTTATTCGTAGAAATTGTACACGAAAAGCCAATATTTTAAATATCCGTTACACGCATCTTAGGTCCGATAGACCAATCGTCAACAGTCGCACGCACATTTTCAATTGAAAAATTGATTGTTTTAACTTTACAAGTCAGCAGAATATTGCTGATAAGTCGACGACTGGTTGTAAAACACATAACGTCTTGATAGACAACCGCTTATGTTCGGCTCCTTGTTTGCAGAAATATAAGTCAGTGACCCCATCATAAGAAACAAAGCACTAAGCCATGATTGAAATTCTGTGATAAATCTTTTCGATCCTAGGCATCAGTTCAGATGCATCATTAGAGGGCCATGCACCCTTTCAGCAAATTTGTTAATAATTCGACTCAAGGATGTTTGCGCGATATTCATGCACCGGACTAAAATGTTTGATTTGTGGGGCATACTTCGCTGAATTATTGATTTGAGATCTTCGGTGACTTGTAGCGTCTGAACTGCAAGTTGATAGTCCGACCAGTGACGGGCTTTAATATTTCCAGATTTATGCATCGCTTTGATGCTCTTTGAAAGTATAACCCTTATCTTCTAATAAAAGTGACACGGGTCTGGTTATCTAACCACTACAACACAAATCTTTACAACGTAAGATTCGAGTGAAATGTACAGAATTACAGAAATTACTTACAAAGAGGACATCAATATTTACAAATGAATTGTAGTGCAGAACTACAGGAAATATGCCGTTAATTAATTATAAATCGGTTACAGTTTTACTTTTGAATCAAACTAGTTTCCTACAATTGATCGAAATCGATTACAGTTCTTATTTTTGGTTAAAGAATTGTGAATAAATTAATTTCATCAGTAGTTTAGAGCGGACTATATCGTATAACGGACTACAGTTAATATTTTTTAATAATATGTATTTTTTTTTTATATTTTTTTGAATTATAAATAAATATTTTAAGAATTTTTAAACTTTTATTTTTTTCAGAATGCCTACAACTGTTGGATTGCTGCTTGTATTTACGTTTTGACTCTGTTGCTTTCTGCACAACAATTCTATGTCAACAGCAGAGTTACTGCCAACTAAATTTAAATTTAAATTAAATTTAAAGTGCACACTTCCTTTTCTTCATACCAAAATGCAGTGTTGCCTAATTTGTAGAGAAAAACTTAAGTCTATTGAACATCATAAATAGTTTAAAAATATAGTTGTCGTTTAACAAACCGCTGCATCGTTGGGAAAGAGTTTAAAAGGAAAGAATATGTTAAATATACCATTTAGTTGCAATTACCTCTTCATCAGACCCAAAAGTATCATTTTGATCTAACAGCAAGGAAACAATGACGATCTCATTAACTTAACTTTTCAACTTTATATTTTATTTCTTTAAATTGTGTCAATAAAGGCATGAATTTGAATATCTTTGTTTGAGAGTTAATTGTTGACATGCTTTCCGTGTTCTATTATTGGCCTTTTCATTTTTATCTTCAATGTAATTTATTTGCTTTCAGTTGTAAGATAATAAAAACTATCAACATTCCTTAAGATCGTCATTGGTTTATGTCCTGTAAAGTCTAGTTTTTCTTCAAAGTATTTTTTTTTCTTTTAAGTTTATTTGTTTTATTTTTCATAATTTCATTGTTTAATTAATTTTAGTAATTGTTGTTAAAACTTCTAAAAAAACAATCAATCAGTAAATAGAACATTTTATTGACCTAAAGATCATGCATCTATATACACAACCTTTTTTTTTTTGTTTGTTTAAATATACTGTGTAGGGAAAGCAGAAAAACGTTTATGAAATTTAACACTTATTCGATAGAGAAATGTTATTGCAATATCTTATAATTTTTTAGTCAAATTATTTGTGTGTGTGTGTAGTGTGCTCGTTAAATAATTTTGCAATAACATTTTTCTTTTCGATCATTGAATAAATTGTTAAATATTTACTTGTTTTCTCTTTTTTTATTATTTATTTTTGTACAAGAACAAAATTTCAAAATTTTTTCGTCCCTTTTTTTTTCAGAAATTAATAATGTATATGGACATTATTTTATTTACGCGTTAAAATTGTATAATTACTGGTGTATATTCAATAAAAATAAGTAACTTTAATAAAGCTATATTATATATACAAAAAACTAAAGTAAACAAATATACTCTCCTGTATAAAAAGAATTCTTTTTGTTTTTTGTTGTTTGAATTAGAAAAATGGAAATATGACGACTCTATTATACAAGCTACTAGAGAGAATTTAAGGTTGTATTTTCTTTATAAAAATGCGTTTATAATTATCCAAAGAAATGAACATTGCCTGTAAATATTTCATAGATAATTATATGCTGTATGGCATTAAGAAAATATGAAAAATTTGAGTTTTAATAAGTTTATCTGCATATCTTAGGTCAGAACATTGTGTAATTAATCTGTTATTAAACACTGTCTTTTTTGGCAGTCGTACAGCTCTCTTCGTTTTTTGTAATTGTTCAAAAACCATCGCACTTCATTACAGAGAAAAATAACTGTTTTCTCTTCTCTGTACTTTGCAAACAAATTTGATTTTTACTCTCATTTTTAAAAAACGAATGAAATTCTATATTTTCTCTCTGACTTTATGTATGTAAAACTCTTGTTATGTAAACTAGCGTTTAATGTGATAGTCTCTTTCAAGTTAAAGTTTCCTTTTTGAAAATGTGTTTCATAGATTGTTCGTATACGAAGGTAGTAAGCAGTCTGATAGTAAGTGTATAATTTACTAAGATGAGTTCGGTTGAACTATTCATTTGTAATAAATTTACGTATTTGCTAAAACGATGTATACATTATGTATTATTTATAAGGGCGAGACCTAAATTCTTAAGCGGAGAAGACTGCAAATATTCTCTTTTACTGCAAGACATTTGGATTTTATCCGTTATCAACGCAATCAAAATCGAGTCCAGCCCTTGGGTTAATAAATGGTTACTGAGCTTATCTTCGATTACCTTTAAATTTTAAATCCGAATTTACTTCTTATGCCTTACAAGTTGATATAGTAATTCATGCCGAACATATAAGAACGACAAGACAAAAGATTATAGATTCAAAGCTGTTGCTGGAATTCAGAAAAACCTGCTGAGCAATGAAATAATATAAGAGAACTCATAGTTGGAGGACAAGAAAACAACCGAAGAAAGATAAGAAACCAATTTAACTTCTTATAAATAAAACACATTAAAGGGAATTGGTTTATTAATTTATTTTTAATTCTTTTGTTTTGATTTATTATAATATGTATCATGATTTCATAAATACTATAATGATATTGCTGCTGTTCGTTTTCAAGTTATTATCTTTAAATAACTTATTTTTATATATATTTTGTAAAACGAATTGTTTGTTTATTTGTTTTTGTATAAATTAACTACTACTGCAAAATATGTTATAAATAAATTACAAAATACAGGGTGATAATAATACATACATACATGTGAACAAAAATAAAAATCAAAATTTAAAGCCTTTTTAGAAAAAGCTTTAAAAAAAATTTAAATCAATCTTAAAATTACTATAACAACTATAATAACCTACAACAAACGAAAAAAAAAAACATATAAAAGCCCCATTATTGAAAATATTTGTATACACACTTCATTCCTATTTTTCCCTTTTGATAACTGGCCCGCGTTTTGTATTACAATAGTGTTTAGGTTGTAAAAACTTAAAATTTTTGCAATTATTTCTTACAAAAATAAAACTACAAAAATTCTTATACGATATTTTAGCAAAATTATTAAGAATTGCTTGCTAATTCAACAAAATTTTCTATTCAAATGATTACGTATAGCAAATTTTGATTTTGTGTTATACTTTCTGTTTTCATTCGCTCTTAAATAATAAAATTTTATAATTTTTATACAGACTAGACGAAAATATTATTAAATTAATTACTTCTGTGCTTTGCTTATATACGATAAACTTAATTTAATTGTTTTATTTATTTCTTTTGTTTATTTATTTTTTAATTTATTTATAAAACGCTTCAATTTTGATTAGAGTTTAAGTTTATTTGTAAAAGTTATTCGTTTTTTTTATAGAATCTTAAACTTTAATTAGAAAAAATTCGCTTAAGGATAAGGATCATACGAATAAATATGAATAGTTTAATTAGGGGTAAGGCCTTAAGATATATTGAGGAAATAAACAAAAGAACTTTCATAAGTGGGTATATAATTACACTGTGCAACAAATTTTACTTTGATACGATAGCTTGACTGTTTAACAAAATTTCTATTTTATTTCAAAGGTGTTGTTGCAATAATTTTTATCAAATGAAAACAATCGTTACGTTTAAAAAATTCTGTTAAATCAACTTCATTGTATTCGAACACTGCTTTTTTATACTCTCCCTAGTTTCATAGGCTTACATTCGATAATTTTATTCACATGGGTTCTTTTATTTCAAAGGCTTATATTCAAACGTCTTTACGTTTCACAGTTTGTTTGGAGTCCGTATAGTTTCCATTGATTCAGATTGCAAAGGAGTTGTGAAGGTAAATTATTAAAAATTATAAAATTTTTACTATCGAAATAGTTTTTTTCTTCAAATCCATGATGTTTTGTAATACTATAGGATAGGTAATCTAAATAACTGATCGTAATCAGCATTTTAAAGCCGAGTAAAACTAATTGTTGTGAAATCAAAAATTATGTTTAATAATTCGATTTGGTATTCCGAAAGAAAATGCTCTTCTTTTGATCCATAAATGCCTGTTAACTTTAATTACCGTGTAATAAATTTAAAAATTTCATTTCCTCAATCATAAATTATGGCCTAATTGTTGTTGGTCTGGTTGTTAATCTATTTATAGAGTAAAAACTTTAAGCTTCTTTAAGAGATTTCAAGAAAGGCAAATATTAGTGTTAATTTTTGGGTGTGTATCAGTGATTTTCAATTTTAAATTCTAGTGTGATCCCAACATTAAAAAAAAGGATCATCATTAAAGCGTGCATTATACGAGTACAATAATCTAAACATTTAATAATTTAAGATTATAAATTAATTGTTGAATGTATATTATTTGTTTAAATATTTCCTTTTAAAACAATAAGTTATTTTTAGAAAAAGATTGTAATTTGTTTTGCGTTTTGTAGGATAGATAACAGGAATAAGGAGAGTTTGAATTTAATCATTTTTATTTAAATTTAAGCCGTTCTTGATTGCGGCTTGATGATCGAGAAGATTTTCGATTGATCGATTCCAAATAGGCGGCAGGGGTCCAACCTTCTGCATTGGTATCTAAGTTGTAGTGAAAAAAAATACAAAAAGTATTATAAAACTTGTTAAACAAAATTAATTTGAAGCAATAATATAGAGAACTAAAATAAAATTAAAATAAAATATTCATATACATACATACATACAATATATAGATATAGACAGTTTAATATTACCTAATATACCACATACCGCTACGCACATACCACCAGCCCGCACAGCCCACCTTAAGCAATTCAATATTGTCGCCTTCGCGCATAGAGACCTCCGAGTGTCCCACAGCCACATAATCGGCTAGGGCTACAAATTTACTACCCTATACGATGTTTTATAGATATGGCATGTATACATATGTAGATATATGGTAGATAGAGTAGTAAGTAGTAGTAGTAGTAGTATATAGTGGTTGATGATGATACATGTATTGATTGTATGATGTTCGTTAGGCATTTTCCAAATGTTTTATATTCGATTTTCGATTTTTTTTAGAATTTTTTTTTCGGATACCAATTAAAAATATGAAGTAAAAAAGTATAAATAATAATAATAAATGGCCATAAATTAGTAAAAGCTTTAAGCATTAAAAATTAATATTTATCTTTATATAATGGATATGGATAGATTCGTAAACATATAGTAAGTGTATCATTAACAAGCTATTAGTAATTATATAAGCTGCTCTTTTTTTTATTATTCATTTAAATATTCAATTACGTTCTCTTAATGCAATTTTTCTTAAGTGTTTTTAAAATTATCATACGTAAAATAAAACAATAACAATAATAATAATATTTACTTAATAATTAATTAAAACTCAAGCAAAAATTAACAAAATTTATAATTTCAAAATCATATCGAAAAACAAGCATGAGGTTTAATAATGAAACTAATCAAAGAAATAATAACGACATTAGAAATGTGTGGGATGAAACAATATGATATAACGAGCCTAATTTGCTTGCTAATAAACTGATTGGGGTCAATAGTGAATCGTTATTGGTAAGAGTGTTGTGTTTTCAACTAGATTGTGATGGGGATGGTAGTAGTGAGGGTAGTGATATTCCTTTATGAAACGTTTATTAAAGTGCTTTTTTAAGTGTTTAAATATTAACACTTTCTTAATTTATTAAATTGATATTATAACTGTTTAACTTATCCAGGTTAATTATTAAAAGTTATTAAAATTCTTATTTTATTATACAAAAATATTTATTTAAGTTTAATTTTTTCTTTGGTATCTAAAAAAAAAGTGGAATTTGCAGTGGTAGTGGTAGTGGTGGTGAAGTGAGTTATTATAACAGTTAATAGAGATTGGTGATTGATTAATTATTCAATTTAACGATTGATTGATTGATTAATTAGTGTCACAACAGAAACAGAAACAGAAACTATTGTCTTAGAATTAGAACATGTAACAGGATTTAAATTTTAGTTTTTAATTAAATATTTACGTAATTGCTTTGCTAAATACTAAGACTAAAACTTACGTAGAAGAGAGATAAATTGTGTTTAATAGACTGGACTCCATGAAATCATACACAAAATACAATAACAACAAGATTTATTTATACGATGAATGAATTACTTTTTTTTTCTGAAGAGTGATGTTTAATATTTTCTTTTCGTTAAATCTTTAATAAAACGTTCTTTGCTTTTTTTTTATTGTCTTTTTTAAGTCTTTTTCAAGTCTTTTTTAATTAAAATTTTTAAATTAGTTAAGCATGTGAGCAAGTGATATTTACTATTTTTTTTATTGATGAAAAAAGTGAAGTTGAAGTAGTAGTAGTAGTGGTAGTAGTAGAACAAATAGTAATAGTAGTAGTAGCGGTGGTGGCAATAGTTGAATTATTCAGTATGACGTAAATTTATTTATTTTTTTATAGAAAAATTGTAGAGAAAAAAGCAGTGATTTTTAGTTTTCTCAACCATCGTATACATTTTTGAAAAAAAAAAATTGAAATGCAGGTGAATTTTGACAATAGAAAAGAAATACATTGAGCTTTGAATTTTTGTTAATTTATAATCTTTAGAGTGTTATAAAATTAATTAAAACATAAGGAGTTACGTATGCAATTAATTTGAAAAGTGAGGCCTTTAATGTAGAAGTGGTTGTTTGTAATTTAAATTTTAAATACAGCTACACAGGTAGCGAATTATTATTTTGTTGGCAAGTCTTGCAAGTTTCTTAAGATGGAGATATTGTGGAGCGCTATAAAGCTAACACAGAGTAGAAACAAAAAAGAAAACTTTGAGGATTCAATGACCTCTCTGTACTTTATTATAATAGGGGCACTAACAAGATAGGAGATTGAAAACAGAATATAGTTACCAATAGACCAGGTAGGTCAGAATTTCAATTTTTTGCTTATCCTTTCTCAATTGCAATAACAAGTTCTGAAGAAAGAGTTGTGACATAAAAAATAGTTACGTAAGTAAATAAATAACTGAAATTGGACAGACGAGGGCGAAATTTTGTAACGTACGGCATTTATTCTGCTCGAATTTTATGCATTTTATATGTTGATGACTTTCCTCCGTTTGGAGTTATATCCTTCTAAATAAGAATAGTCACTCGTGTAAATTGTTAAAAATTTAGCTCGACCCGTGAAATATGGCAGTTATAGCAGCTGTATTGGTGGTATAGACATTTGGCTACAAATGGCTATTTTTAAGGAGAATATCTATAAGAAGGAATACCCCAGTAGCTCTTAAGTAATAGAAATATAAAAACTTGTCCTTCCAATAACGAGAAGCATATGGTTAGTTCATACTGCTAATCAACCCTATAGGTCGAGTAGAGACTTTATTCAATAAGTAAATGCTAATTAACGCATAGAATATCACCGAACTATATAACCTCAATCAAGTTCTGAGGCCTATAATAGAAGTGAGAGGAGTTTCAAAGATTGAATATGACTTTTGTAGACACACATGTATTCACATTATTTTCTAGAATGCTTTATATCCCCATCATCTCTTTAAAAAAAGTGTATTGATTTAATGAAATATTTAAAATAATTCCTTTAATTATAAAATTGAGAATAAAAATTATGGCTTGTGTTTTAATTCAATATATTCTTTTCGTTTTTAAACTTATTTATTTAATAAAATATATCGTATTTACAAAATTGAGATTGTTTGAGTATTTCTTTTATTTTAGCTTGCTTGACAAAATTAAATAACTTTTCTAAATTATTATGTATCAATAATTAATAAATACTTGCTAAAAGTACTTTAACAATTATTATCATTATATTTTTTTATTAACTAACTTTTCGTGCTTTTAAAGATTTCCATTCGTTTTGGAATTATATTTTTTGTTTCTTTTTTTTTTTTACAAATTTTCTTAGTAAAATGTACTGTTTTCTTGTCTTTTTTAAATATTTTATATACATTTCAGTAATATAATTTATTTTTATTATTAACTTTTTAAATAATTAGCACTGTGTTGAGAATTGGTTGTGTTGTTTGAAAGAAATAGATAGGAGAGAGAAGGAGGAGAGAGATAAACAAATGCTCGTGATATTTATTATGGTTTTTTTTAAACGTTTGGGATTAATATTTTTAGTGCTCAACGAAACATAGTGAATTTTGATTGGATTTGCTGTTGCGTGATATGAACCACTGTCGTGATGTTGATGATTATGATGATGAAGCTGCTAGTTGTAGTAAGAAGTATTAGAAGTGCGGTAGAGCCAGGGTGCTAGGAAGTTTTGAAACGCTATGATGCAACTTTCACATAAACCCAGAGTCATAAGTCACACCACACACATGTACACACGACACCTAGTAAATTATTTTCAATGTTTAATTTTAATATTTTTTTTTTTTTTTATTTTCATTGTAACGGAATTTAAACAAAAAAAGGAGAAGTTTGCAGGTTGTTATGACATTGGTGTGATATTATTATTTGTTTTTTTTTTTTTTTTTTAATATTTTTATTAAAGTTAAAGGAAAAGTATCATGACATTTGATATATTTTTGAGATGAATGTTTCATTTTTTGTTAGTATTTATTGATTTGGGTGCATGGATAAAAGAGAAACCCAAAAAATATGAAAAAGAAATGAATTAAAAAACTTTAAAAATAAAAATAAACTAATAACGTAATAAAAAAAACAAAAGTGAACAAAGAACATATGAATTGTAGACAATAAACCAAACGAAAATGAAACCAATTCCAATTAAATTTAAATTATAATTTAAAAGAATAAAAACAAAAAAAAATATTGTTTAAACTAATCTACCTTATAAATTGCCAAAACTTACCGGTTGTCGTTGTCTCATTACGCGACATTCGTCTCACTATTTCGATAATCCGAACTCCAGCCACAGGCCTCATGTATATAGTTCTTGTATCTTTGTACTGTGGCTGAAGTTCATGACATGTTATCTACTTATGGGCAAGCCAATGTTATGCAATGTATCATCACTACTAGCTACAATATCGAGTACGATTTTGATGGATTCGGTGGAGGCATCACAACTTAATTGTCTACGTTGTGCTTATTATATGTGGCGATCCAATGAGGTGGGTTATGTCGTAGACCCCTGTGATTTAAACCATATGTTTGATTTTTCACTCCTTTAACTCTTCCAGCTTGATTGAGCAGACCTTTGATTTCGGTACCCATTTATTTTTTTGATTTCTTATGGTGGGCGCTTGCAGTGTATTTACTTCTCGGCGTCCCTGTAACCGCGTACAGATTCGGTTAAACCAATTTGTGACATCTAGAAAAACAACGTGAAAAATAATTGTTTTTAAATTCGAATCATTTAGAATT
This sequence comes from Sarcophaga bullata, assembly GCA_005959815.1. Lineage (NCBI taxonomy): Eukaryota > Metazoa > Arthropoda > Insecta > Diptera > Sarcophagidae > Sarcophaga > Sarcophaga bullata. The sequence continues at coordinate 636 of QOCX01005073.1, read as the reverse complement.
CTGATAACATAACCATAACCATAGAACTAGAATTCAAATTTCAAATTATGAAAGCTATAGTTAGGCGAACAGAAATTCCAAGAACGTTAGCATGAAAGTCCAGCAAGTGGTACTACGTTATTGAAAAATTTCTAGAATATATTTGTAGATGAATTACATTTTTTTATAGCAAATTATTCTATAATTAGTATTTTCTTAAGAAAACTTTTCGATAACAATTTTTTCTTAGTCGATAATTTGCATTCTCTACGAAAAACTTTTCGATAAGATTTTTTTCTATAAAAAATTGTGCGATAACTTGCATTATCAATAGTAAATTTGCCAATGACTTGAATTTTCTATAGAAAATTTGTAGATGCATTACGTTTTCTTTAGGAAATTACTCAATAACTTGCATTTTCTACAGAAAAATGTTCGATAGGTCCTATAGATTAGGGACTATTTCCAGTGAATGTACGTAATTGCATATGGACAAGTGGATATTATTTATAATTCATAAATGTGAATACAATTATGAAACCTGAATCGATAATTATTGTTTGAAGATTGTAAGATTCAAATTGAAGCTCACCTTTAGATAATTCTTGAACTGATAGGTGCTCTTATTGTGGCCCGGTTTCGAAGTTTGTTTACAAA
>QOCX01005071.1:0-13454 GCA_005959815.1 Sarcophaga bullata | reverse complement strand
TTTTGAAAAACTACCGAAAAACATTCCAATACTATAAGATCACTTGGCTGATTTTTGTCTTGGTAGCTTTCTTCAGCTGATTTCGAATATTTAAATGACACTCATGGTGAATATTATTCAGAGTCCTGTATCTAAGTATGTACGTATGTACACATTAAATATTTCATAATTCATATCCACCACAAGGTCTTCTTCTTTCTGTTCATTCTTCCTCTAACTGCTGGTACTGTGTTGTAGCATCCGTGGGTGGTTAAGCTAGTTGGTGCGCCATTAGAAAGATTTCATGTAGCTCGCCTACAGGGTCTAATGTCGGCCTTTGTGGTTGTCCATGACGTGCTGATGATGACGATGACGATGGCAAGAGATACGGAAACATTGATTGAAAGAAAAAAAAAACCAGCTAGCGAACGTATAAAAGTGTTGTTGCAGAGATATGATCGAAATATACGTTTCACAAAAGCAACAACAAAACAACAACAACAACAATATCTATAGGAATAGCAAACAAAATGAAATGCATTTTGAAGATGGTTTTTTTTAAAAGATTTCCGATAAAATAAATCGAATTTAAAAACAACAACAACAAAGAAATTCGTTTTTCCCAAAAAGTGCCAAGAAGAGCACGCACATACCGAAGACAGTCAATACGCTGCAAAGCCAGAGGAGTGAGTTTATGTGGTTATATGGCTGGCTGGCTAGCTGACTATGTGTGTTGCCTCTTTCTATGCCACATCCACGTAGCAGTGAGTATAGGATGCATGCACGCACGCGTACATAATTAGAGAGTTATTTCCACTTATAGGCGTGTTGCGTTGCTTAACAAATTTGTTAAGAGCTTCCAGTAGAGACGTCCCTTTTTTTGACTACGTATTTTGTATACAGGCGACCATAAAGGACAGACAAATAAACGAACATCGATCGAAGTAAGGCAAAAAAAAAGAGGGCAAAACAAAGACGGAAAAAAAGACATTACTGCATATTAACAATCAGAAAAAAAAAACAAGAAAATACATTTTTTACCCAGCTGCTGACCCGTACTACGTCCACTAAATATTTGGACGTTACGACAATGGCTTCTCCTTTTTTTGGCCCACCGTCAAGATTGGCCAGCATAATTTAGCAACCCTTTAATTGCGAAATTTTTAACCCCACGCCGTGCAGTTCGTACGTTTTTAATGTTTGTTTCGTGGTGGAAGGGGGCCAGGGAGAGAGCCATTGGGGGAAATAACCATGCAGGGAATGTCCAAAATTTCATAAGCAAATGAAAAAGCGACTGCCTTTTTTCACCTGAAAATATAAAAATATTAATGAGTGACAACACTATGGGTTGGTCTAGATGAATATTCAAACCATACTCATGGTGAATATTATTCGTAATCCGGTATCTAAGTATGTATGGATGTACACGTTAAATATTTCATAACTCATATCCACCACAAGATCTTCTTCTTTTTTTCATTGCTTCTTATCTGCTGGTGACTTTGTTTAAGCACTTTTAACTGATTGGTGGCCGAAAGCTGTTCGTTTTCCCTACAGGCTATTATGGCCTTTGATTGTGTCATGATCTATTGTTGAAAGAAAAATTACGAATGAAAGTGGAAAGTGGAAAGTGGGTCCTTTAGTCCAATAGTTTACAATTTCTTCATGGTCCCAGAACAATTGAGTTCCTCCTCAGGAGAAAAAAACATAATAGGCAGCAGACATAGCTTTTATTTTATCTGGTGTTTGAAGCAAATGACTCTGCTGTTTTAGGGAATGAAAAAAATGTGGTGTCATGTGTCCTAGTAGCATCCGTAGTAGTCGTGTTCCGGCCATATTAAGAAGTGAGCCACGGTTTCAAACCCCATGTCAGACATCTCGTACTAACGAACGAAACATAAATAAGATTACTTTCATAGGCGACTCCTCCTGCAAGCAGTTTTCTGCGAACAAGAAATTAAAAAATTACCATGAAATTGCTCTTAGAAAATCTGTCGGTTTGCGGAGGGCCTTAAACTGTAGGTCCCATCGGACTCATACCTACAAACCCCTAACCAATCATAAGTGGTGTGGGATGAATTGTGGTCTGTATGCCTGACTGAAAGGTTGTAATGGCGCCACCAATTATGTGTCATACAGCACTATGGTACTATTGGATGGAAACTTTAGCGTTTAACACGAACATCAGAGATCTGTTATTGTCATTGGCATATTATTACGAGGCCTTAGAGGGAGCCTCTTGCAATATTTACAGGGACCTTAAGGGACCTCGATTTGTTAGGCGGCAAGTGACATTACATGAGTGGACACTGGTTTATGAACAAGAGACTTTGAAATGCGATTAATAACATCAGATAGTGATTCATGTGGAGTTCAAGAGGTGCATATGAGAAAAGTGACCCCATATTTATACTCTTCCCACCCCATTCTAACCCTTCTGTCAGGATAATGACGTAGCTTCTCACATATGTTGCGTGTATTAATTTTATACGTGATTAGCGCGACCTACAGTTTAAAGTCGACTCCGAACGACAGAGAGTGAGAAACTTTTCATGGCAATTTTATTAAGTCTCAGTGATTTGGCCAGAAATCTGCTGAAAGGAAGTCGCCGCAGAAATATTTTTTCATATTTTCATTTGGTCATATATGACCTGGAGTTTGATTATCTACCAGACTTCAAGCTGTTTATATACAGGGCATACGGGCATTAAAACTTCACGAAGTGTTCGACCGATCCATCAAAAATTTAATTCTTGTTCTGATACTGTTTGAATCAATTTTTTTTTTTTTTTTTTTTTTTTTTTTTTTTTTTTTTGGTTTAGAAAGGGAAGACTCTCAACAGTAGAGAATCCTGAATTAAAAACATATGCAAGTGCTGGAACCTGTTTATTTGTTGCGGGCAAACATTTGGTCATATCCAAAGTAGATTTTCCTTGATAGCCAGTATCAAGTTATATTGATGAGCGTTTCCTTTTGTGGCTTCCAGGAATTTCTCATTTGGAATCATTTCAAGTTAATTCTTTAATAGGTTGCAGGACTAGGCAAGCATATCAGAGTAAATTGTATTGCTAATGAACTGGTCAAAGATAGTCGAAGCATATAATCTCCCAGTTACTGTAAGACACAGGAGTTAAAATTGCTTCGTTTAAACTGCGGTTTTAACTTTATTGACAGTGGAAGCAAGCGTACGCGCAAAATTACAAAACTAAATATGAAGGGAACAGGCCTCTATCCTAAAAGAAGCACAACCAGAGATTTGAAATTCGATTAAATCTTTTCTGCAAAAGCTGTGGGTCTGGGGAAGAAAAAAAATTATCTAATGCCTCTCTGCATGGCTCTTGTCACGTAGTTTTTAATTGAAGATGTTACAAATAAATCTTGCTATTAGAACAGTGGTTGTCATAGTCTACTAGGTTAGCTTATTAGACAATTAGTGAGGCAATGGTACAAAGCCCAGGTGAGACATCAAAACGAAATATGAAACCACGGAATATGGAACACCAAAACGAAGTATAAAAAGATATTTATTCGGCTACTTCCTTTCAGTAGATTTGTGGCAAAAAGTATGAGAATAAATAACAAAATTTGTCGTGAAAAATTTCTCAAGAAAATTTGTCGTTTCAAGTCGACTTTAAACTGTAAGTCATTCATGTATAAAATTAACACACACAACATAGATGGTGTTAGAAGATTGATCGTAATCTTGACTGAAGGCTTATAAAGAGTAATTATATAAGCTATGTATGTAGATTGGAGCAGTAGTCGTACTGTTCAGAAATTTTAGCTTGCCAGTTGGAGCACAATAAGTTCTAGTTGCGGTCATTACAACAAGTTTGAAAGGGTCTTGCCTGTGGCAAATAAAACTTAAAATATTTTTTATTTTCTTAGATTTTTAAAGTTAAAAATATAAATTTGAAATCCAACAAATTAATGGCATTTCGTTTCTTTTCAATTTTCAAAAGAGAAGAGAAAAAACTTCTTTTGTTGTGTATTGTTTCGTTACATCCTGTGGTTTAGAAAATAAAGGAAGTTTAACAGGCGATATGGATTTAAAACGTTATTTCCTACCAAATCAAGAAGTATAAACTACTACAGAACATTCAAAAACTTGTTGTAATAAAATTATCTGCTAACAAACACTATTTGGAAGAAGAGAAAAAAACAAAATGAAATCTTAAAGAATATCCCCACAAAGTTGAAACTTCTGTTAAATTGTTTGGATTCGTATGTGTTTTTTTTTTCTATTCATTTTGGCTAGAAAGCAATACCACAAACACAGTTGTGCATCTCACTCGAGTTATATTGGTATTGGAGCAGTAAGAAAGAGAAACGCGTGAATAACAGCGCATAAAACAACCTCAATGTAATGCAACATTGTCAATAAAAAAAAACGAAACTTGAAACAAGTTGCGCGAAACAGGCAACTTGAAAAAAAAGGAGGAAGACAAAACTTCTTGAAATCTGCTGAAGTTTGAATGAAAATCAAGCAAACCTGAAAACGTAATACATAAGGAAAAACAAAAAAGAAGAAGAGAGAAACGAATAAAAAACTTCTAAGATGATAAATCACAGCACAACACAACACAACACAAATGTTAGATGGAAAACTGGCAAAAGACTAAAAGTTTCAAATGCATCAGTTAAAAGACTCAACAAAAAACAAAAAACAAAAAAAGAAAACAAAGAAGGAATAACAATAATATAGATACGAAAACAGAACAGAACAGAACTGAACTGAACAGTACAGAAACCTTAGACAAACACAAACTTCTTTCTATTGAAAAAAAACTTTATTGCTCTACCACACCAATACTGTTGTGAAAGAGAATTTTTTTTGTTTTTTTTTTTTTTAATAAAAATTTCTTTACACGGTGCACAGCTTCAAATGTAATAAAAAAAAGAAATGTTTGATCTTAAAAGAAAATAGGAAAATAAGAAGAAAATCCTTTAAACAAGTTTAAAAAAAGAACTATGAAAAAGATCAGTATCTGGGCGTAAATAAATCCAACATCAGGTTTATCACACTAACAAGAGTTCTCTTCAAATAACCACTCACTGCCTGGCAATATCGTATGTTCCAAAAAAAAAAACGCAACCTACACAGTAACGTTACGTACGTAACAATATAACAAAATTACCTGGGCATTAAAATGGTTGTAATGAAAAAGAAACAAACAAAAAAGCATTAAAAGCCGTAATAAAGACAGAAACTTTTTAATAAAATTTACAAAAAAAAACAGAAAAAAATGAGAAAAAGAAGAGCAAGGAAAAATGAAAAATCTATTCCTTAATACAAAATTACAAAATTTTATAATTTTAAAAACATAATCCCGTTTAACATACAATGATGTCTTCTGCCATAAAAAGACTGTGTGTTAAATTTATAGACTTTATAAGCGTAAAATAAAGACATCGTTTTAAGTTTGTCAGACTTTGTGTTTTGCTTTAAGTGGGTATTAAAGCTCACGTTATAAAGTAATAAAGCTTCCCCAGGCCCAAGAGCCATAAAGTCTAGAACAAAATAATTTCCTTGCCCAAACCGTTTACACAAACTTAAAAATTTGCGAAATTCTCTGAAAATCTATGCCATGGTAATCATCCATTAATATCGAGTAACACAATGTATTGAACTTCTGGTCTAAGTGGAGCTTCTTCCTTCCAATCAAAAAGCGTTTTACGTAATTAACGTAAAAACACAACCAAGTTTTGTTTAGCAATTCGTTTCCGGGGAATGTATTCGCAGTCGTCTAGTAGGTAATAGTAGTAGTAGTACTTGGTAGGTAGGCTTATTAGACGTGAGGCCACAGTTCAAATCCTAGGTCAGACATCTAAATCAAAATGAAATCTGAAAAAATACTTCTTGGGCTACTTCCTTTCAGCAGATTTCTTAGAAAAAACTCTCTGAGAGGAAATAAAATTGTCATGAAAACATTGCTCAAAAAGCTGTCGTTCGGAGTCGACTTCAAACTGTAGGTCCAGCCACTCATGTATAAAATTTAACACACACACAGCATAAATTGTGTGAGAAACTAGCTCGTAATCCTGACTAAAGGGTAGTAATGATTTTAGAATAACCTTTAGGAATTGTATGCGGTAACCAACTTTCAACAGAGTTAACACATTGGCTGCCATCTTCCTTACAGATGGAACTCATCTCTCATAGTGTACGCGTATATTTGTCAGGCTATTGATGGCAGATAAAGTTAGAAATATGAATACATTAACAACAATCATGGTGGTATTGTGATAAATACAGAATGGTTTTCATTGTATGGGAGCAGTCAATGGCTAAAGGGCATGATTCACTTCAAATAAAGCCTTGTAAACTGTTACAATACAAAAACTGTTTTCTAAGGAGGGAATTTGCAGATATTTGGTATTTTATATTGTTTCAGGCTTAATGCACTACAAAATTAAAACCATGTTTAATTGTCCCGTAATTAAACAATAATATACCTTCATTATTTGTCTTCTTTCTTTTTTTTAGCCATTCAAATGTCATACTTTAGAGATTAAATAAATTGAACACTGTATTGGGATAAAGAACCCAAACACCGTAATTGAATATCCTTGATGACATCGAGGTCACATATGTAATGTATGTGTTCTTAGGTTTGTTGTTGTTCGATAATTTCTAAATCTCTCGGTTTGAAGGTATTATTATTTCAGGAGAAATGTGTAGGTTTTTTTTTTTTTTTTTTTTTTTTGTTTTTTTTTTTTTTTCCAAATAATTATATTTTTCGTAAATTTGTGATGTATTACCGAAATGGCCTGTCCCGAAATTACAATACCCCAGTAAAAATACAATGACAACAACATTTTTAACTTTTCATTAAATATACGTATATTCCCTTAAACTTGGTTGAGTGAAAGTCAATATTTTTAAAATTGCAAAAAAAAAAAAAAAAACAAAAAAAAAAACTACAAAAAATGAGAGGAAAAAGACAACATGAGCCAAACCAGCCAAAAAACTAGCCAGAAACTGCAACCAATCTATTTATTTTGTTGTCCAAAAAAAAAAAACAATCCCTGGAGTGAGTAACAAAAACTTATGTAACTTATTTTACAGCCCTCTCGTGTTTTTAGAATTTTTTTTTTTTTTTTTTGTTTTTCAAATGAACTTTTTCAATTTTGTGCATTATTATTCTTTATTTACTTAGAAAAACAAACCCCACACCAACAGACAGACACAATGAGACACGAACAAACACAATACGTTGCACACAACATGTTTGTTGGGCAAGTGATGGGGTACTTTCACACTCATGTAGATCATGAGGGTGGTACCCAGTGGCACACCAACTAATGTTTGTTTTATTTACTTGTATTGTATGTGTTGTTGTAGTTTTTGCTTACTATTTTCTCTTTAACTACATACCTAGAGGTAAAATGGTGGTAAAAGGTGTCCTCAAAGGTTCAAAACAAATTATTGTTCTTGTTATTAATCGGGTATTTTATTCTTTTCTTTTTCTTTTTGTTTTATGGCTAACTTGTGTCTTTAAATAAGCTTCCGTTAAACTGGCTCTTAATAAGAAAGAATAAGAAAATGATAAAAAATTATTCGAAGAGGGGATGAACATTAAATTTAAATTCATTTCTTTGAGTTGCGTTAGATCCTGGAAATTTCCTGGCCGCCATGAGATATTCTCAGCAGCGATGCGAGAATTTAAGCCCTTAGATTTTTCTTGTGGAGTCTGTTTAAGACTCGTTGTTTGAATCCTTGCATCGTTCGTCAATTCAAGCATCTTCTGCATAATCAATTCATAACATTAACATAATGGCCTTAAGCCCCCCATTCGTCAGAATTACGGCCCCCTACTTCTCCCCACTTTATGTTGTGTGTTATTTTATATCATGTAGTGCGGGTACCGTTTTAAAGTGCTCGATCGATAGATATTTGAGCAATGTTTTCGATTGGCAATTTTTTATTATTTACCAAAACCCAGCACAGAGATATTTTTTCATATTTTGTTTTTTTCTTGACAGGTTTGCCTGGAATTTGTTCAACAGCGTCTGATTTCCGGTGATAGTAATTACGGTATACAGTCCAGAGGCATATGACAATGTCTTCTTGTTCTTTTAAACGATAAAAAGCTTTCAAATACATTTCACACATTTTTGTTTTATTAAATTTAAAGAAAGAATGCGTTAATTAACCCTAATATGATATGACACTTCTTGGACATGGTTATATCAATTTTGATGAAGTTTGAATATTTTTCTGGAAGTGAGTGATTCTTTGCTGTTGACCGTATACACGTGCATTTTAGTCCACTGAATGCTCTACGAGTTAACAACAGATGTTAATTCCGTAGCTTTTTGTTAGCTACTTACTTACTTTTACTGTCATTAGACTCTTTTAGTAGGGAACTACGCCTACTTCTCACTGACATACAATATGTTTTAATTACTCCACGAGTGGTGTGCTTACGTGTTAACGATTATTTGAATGAATTAGTTTTCTTTCATGTATTTTCCACAAAGGCTCTTGTGTCTGATGTCGGTGTTGGAGATTAACCGATGAGCTACAATAATATTACAGACTGGGTAATCAAGCCAAAATTTTGTGTATTAAATTTTTTTCTTCGTAATGCATGTTTGAAAATTTCATGTCGTTTATATTTATATTAATGTCGGTAATTCCTTTCCAATACAGGCTTTATGAAAATACATTGTGTGTTTTTCATTATGGATTTGTGAAGTTGGTGTAGTCTCATAGATGTGTTGACTATCAGATTGTTTATGGCCACGGTTCACACAGGTGTAGACATCCTCCTATGAAGAATTATAAAATTCAGCAACTTCTTTGGCAACTTCCTCTCAGCAAATTGCTGGCAATAACTCTAAGAGCTAATAAAAGTTGTCATGAAAAGTTTTCTCAAAAATCGGTCGTTCGGAGCCGACATTTAAATTGTAGGCAACTTGTGGATAAATTAACGTACACAACCATAAATAGTTAAAAGTAGGTTGTATCTTCGATAATGGGTTGTAATGGCCCATTATGATCATGTATGCTATGTAGTGCATATAATGCTCAACTTTATATACATTTTTTTGATGTCGGCCCATCCTTCTTAGTTATCAAGGATGCGACCAAAACCTGTTGTGTAATCTGAAGCTGCTACTTACGTCGTCTCGTAGATAACTTCAATGTTACATGGCTTTCATTGATTTTAATATGAAATCGAATTTTCAATGGATATATAATGACGAATGCAATTCGCACTACGTGACTTGGTTACATTTATGAAGATCGTTTAATTAAAAAAAAAAAAAAACCAAACAAAATGCTTAAGCGTACAAAAAAAAAAAAGTTTAAAACTTTAATGGCACAACGCATTGTGCTGACTTTAATTAAATATTCTTCAATGCCAAAGCAGCCGTGTTTACAACTTTAAAACGCAAACTCCCCATAATTTCACAGTATTCTTTGCTAAAAACAAAAATTATGGAAATTTTAACTTCCTTTTTTTTTTTGTTTCTTGAAACGTAAATTCAAAATTATCATGTTAAATAAGTTATGCTCAATAAATCTTTTCGTTGTTTTTGTTTGCCCTCGGAATAACAAAAAACTAATAAGAAAACGAAAAACACAATAAGACAAGAGCAATATTATGGAACAAACTTCAAAAAAGCATTAACTCTCATATAAATCACCGGATATTTGGTATTTTCAGCACCTTGTTTGCCGCAATTAGAAATCGAGTATGTATTAAAATTAGAGTGTATACTTATGCTTATACCATCATGCTAACATACACTATATATATATAAGTGTTACATGTATATGTGTTTGTAAATATTACATATATACGTAAACGTATCTGCGTGTATTTGTGTATATCAAGTCAAATATCGTGTTGTTTTACTCTACAACCGTTCGTTCATTTCCAGCAATTGTATCAAAAAAAAAAGGTGGCGTGTGCTTGTGCAGTGGATTTTTTCTCTCTTCAGTTAAATTAATTTTGTCATGGGTGTAGTGACAAAGGAAACCATTATGTTTGCAATGAAATTAAAGCTTATTAATCAACAATATGAATATTGAAATTGAAATGCCATAAGTTTCTCGGTGTCTTCAATAATTTATAGAGTTTGAATGAAAAAATCAAAAAATTTTTAAATTCGATAAAAGCTTTAATTACCCTGTCAAGTCATACTAATTGAAAATATGATTCTATTTCTGTTTTTACACATCATGGGTAGAATTTGTCTCCCTTAAAATATTTTTTTTCTTTTTTGTTTTATTCTCAATTTGTATTTGCTTCTCTTATTTGTTTTGTTTTTTTTTCTTCCTGTTTCCTTTTGAATACGTTTGTATTTGTTGTGATATTATGATAATTTTTACAATGATTCCATCATCATCCTTTATATGCATACCGAAATTTAACTCATTCTACACTGTTGTTATTGTGGTGGCACAGTGTGTGATACTCAGGTTATTTAGTGGTGTGGTTGAATTTGAATTCTTAGAAAAAAATGTTTGGGAAAATTTACAACTTTTTTCTATTGGAACTGCTTTGTTTTTATTTTATGAAATAAAAATAATTGTAAGATTATATATTGAAAATGCAGTAGTTTCAAATCGTAGATATTGACTTCAATTGATTTATTAAGTTTACTTTTTTTTTTCTTTCCCATTTTTTTTTGTGCATAAATTTGATTTGAGTTAATGATGAGAAACAAACAAAAAAAATTTTTTTATTTGTAAGTGGTTTGGAGTGGTATTATGGTGTTAATGTGGGCCGTTATGGTCAATTGTTGAAGTAAATTAAAAACAAATCAAGTTCGAATAAACTTTGATAATGGACAAATGGTTTCCCAATTGTTATAATTTTAAACATGTTAAAAATGCATTGAAAACTTATTTTATACCGGGGGTTTTCCTTAAAGCTAACTTACAATTAAGATTTGTTTGGTTAATTTTTCCATGGGTAATACATTTTAATGCCGTATGATAAATATTTAATTATCGATACTATACCTTATATCTGCGTATGACGTGTTGTTCTTGGCATATGACAAAACCGTTTGTAGCCATTTATTCACAATATCAGATGCAAAAGGTACGCATTAACAAATAGTACTGAGACTGAAGGGTTGTAAATGAATCATATTATTTATGTATGTTTGATTGCAAAATCTTGAAGGGCAACAAATTGATTGTTCTATAACCTTGGCAATAAGAACGGGGCTTCACAATCTGAATCAAACTTTCACGATTTCTGAGGGTTCTTTAGAAAATCGTCTAGTATATCCACCTATATGAAACATTGGATTGAGGACAAATATGGATTTCACATTCGAGAAAAGAAGTTGAGTCCTATTCCTGTAATCTCTTATTAACCAAGCGATAGTATTGTTGGATTGAAATTACTGGCTGTCAATTCTAGTAATCACACAATGGTTAAAAGGTCGTTGCTTTAATAACTTTTCAACAGAAATTTTAATATGCTCGATTCGATCTTTCAATGTGTTGAAAACAATTGCTTGTTAAAGTTCAAGAATTTTTAGCACTCAGTGTACAATGAATGGCGAATAATAAAGGACAGATGTAAACCACAAAGGTCTGATAGTTTTCAGCCAGGCATCCAATATGTTTCGCCTTGCCTCTAAACATACTTTATGAGTCATTACAAGCCTCTACATAATTATGTGTGCAGGACCTAAAGTCCTCTTCGAATGATAGGTTTTTGATAAGCTTTTTATGGTCATTTTTGCTAGAAGACAGCTGCAATACAGTCGACGAAGATATATTTTTTTCATGTTTCTTTTCTATTAAGAGGTCTGAGCTGGACTTGAAGCAAAGACACTCACTACCAACTTGACTGCTTGGACTAATGTCTAAATTAGCACTGTCTGTGTGCCCACCAAATCTCCTTCAGTTGAATTGCGCCGCCAATTAAAAATTGAATTAATCAGTTTCCTGTTTTCAAATTATGCTATTACACTACAAGTACATAAAGAAGCAATAAAAAAAATTTTTTTTATATTTTAAGCCAACAACAATTCCAATAAATTTAAAACATTTCAATTGAAATAAAATTTTTATAATTTTTTTTCTTTCCCCAAATTTTAGTAACTAATAACGAATGGCCATTTCAAATATTTATTAGCGATTTTGAATAAATATAATAAAAAAACAAAACAAAGCAAAGAAAAAACGTCAAGTGCTTAACAAAAATTTTAATATTGCGAAATTCGAAAATAAAATAAAATGCGGTGGGAGTTATTAAGTCATGGAAAAAAAAATAAATGTTAAGCTGATTTTAGCTAACAAACTTATGCAATTGTTTACGAATTTTAATCTAACTTTGTTAAAAAATATATATACGTGTATGTGTGTATGCATATATAAACAGTGACAGCTTAAAATAAATGCTGTTATTATTATTTTTTTTTGTTCCTTTCACTGCTTCTCTCCCTCTCTTTATTTATTTAAAAAAAGGACGCCAAACAAAAATAGCGCAACTTAAAATGAAAAACATTTCACACGGTAAAACTATCCACTTGACATTTGACACCTATACTTACTTATACATAAAAACTCATAATAAATATACACACACACACACACAAATCGTATAAATGTATGGGAGTGAGTACTGGATGAAAAAATTAATTAAAATGAATTTGTACCAAGCATAAACAGTGGCTTCACAATGTACGCAAATAAACAAAAATATTCGGATTTTTTCGTCCTTTTCTTTAGCACATAATTGTGGCAAGGCTTAACATCAATTAATAGAATATTTTTTTGGGAGGTTAAAGGTATTAAGTTCGATGCTTTTTAAAAAAAAAAAAAAAGTCAGATCAAGTTTGAATGCCTATTTTTCGGAAATCAGTCCCCAATCAATTGAGGTTGAGAACTTGCAAGATTTTCATAAAAAAGGAGAAAAACCATAGTTCAATGAAATTCCGAAATTATTGCATACTGATAGCTTTCTTTGTTGCCGAAACCTTTCGTGCGCATTCATTTAGGTACCAAGAACCTGGTTTTTCGCAAATGTCCAGCAATCTATTCCTCGTTTTTACTTGGGATCACCGCTTTGTCCGGCCTAGTGTATACTCAAAGCATAAGCAATGCTACTTGGATCTCATTAAAAAAAAGCATAGAAAGCATTGGTTAAATTATACTTGAATATTGGAGATTACAAGAAAGCCATTTAATGATTCGCCAATCGCCAACAGATACTCACAACTGTAAATGTATCTTGAACTCCAAATTCCCCTAGGACTTATTTTAAGAAAGAGATCAAATGTTCAATGTTCATGCTTCAGTATGTAACAGCATGCTCAATTTGTTTTCGCAACAGAGATATGTAACACCCAAAATGATGTTTTAGGCCTTCAAGGTATCGATTTCAGAAATTCCAAGCGATTCCGTTGAATTCTAGAGACACCTAAAATACTGCTAAGAATGCCAAACGAAGGGTAATGTTTTCGTGGTATAAAAAAAATATGCTTCTTAGCAGAAC
>QOCX01005070.1:0-13459 GCA_005959815.1 Sarcophaga bullata | reverse complement strand
GTGAAGTGGTAGTTGACAGAAAACGACATGAAATGGCTGAAATTAAAGGCATTTCTAATGGCCGTTGACATTTCCAACGTTAGAACAAAGATTATGTCGTAAAGAGTGTTTCAACACCGTGAGTGTTTGGCGATATTAAACGCAATAAATCCCATTTTTTCAGTCAAGTCAAATCGTGGCCAAGAATGGCGTTATGGATACATGAAACAGAGCAAGGGCAAAACAGTGATCTGAAAAAGAAAAAGAAATGAAAAAAGTCTAGTCTAGTCTATTAGATATGAGCCCGTGGTTCAAATCCCAGTCCAGACATCACGAACACATTGAAATAAAAAAAAATATTCTTTCGGCAACTTCCTTAGGTAAAAATTTTCCTTCAAAGTGGACTGACTTTAAACTGTTGGTCCCTCCACTCATGATTAAAATTAGCATACACAACATGAGTGGTAGGAAAAGTTAGGAGGTAATCCTAACTAAAGGTTTATAATGACCATTTAAGTTAGTAAGTCAGTAACGGATTATATATATAGGGCCTCTCTATGGTCGGTTATGCCATACATTATTTTCATTGTCATCTTTCTTCTTTTATTATTTTTTATTTTCATATTATTTCACTAAACGTTTCGTGTTTATCATAATTTTAGCGTTTTTTTTTTAATATTTTATGCGTTGGCGTTTTTTTCTTTTCCGCTTCATCGTTTTTTTCTTTTAACATCTTCGTTAAACTGTTTTTACCTTTCTTTGCACCTTGGTTGCTAAGAAATGCAAAAAAACCACAGAAAAAGGTGATCTGCTGAAAAGTTCATTTAAAAACTGAAAACCATTCTCTTAAAATCTTTATTATGCAGTGAAGCATAGATTTCTAAAAGAAAAGCATTCCCTAACCCTATAGTGTGGTGGTGCAAGAACAAATTGCGGTCATGTATTGTCAGATCGTTAATCGACCACTAAACGATGTGGTTTGCAGAAGGATGACATAACAGTATGCGGCTATTGGGAACAAGTTTCTTGTTTCGTAATATATTTCATAGCTAGCGGTTGTGGTGTGTGTCTGTGCTAATTAAGTAAATACGTTTCGATTCCTTAAGTCACCATGGTTTCTTATGCAGTTAGCTGGCTTATTAGACGAGAGCCAAAGAGACATTACGAGCCAGCTGAGACGTTTCAAACAAAATGCAATTTGAAAAAAAATTTCCACGTTGATTTTCTGTCACTAATCCTGTGGCAAAAATTCCAAAAGTAAAAATAAAATTGTCACGAAAAGTTCCTTAAAAATCTATCTTTCGGAATCGACTTGAAACTGTAATAAAAAACTAACACATAAAGCATGGGTGGTTTAAGAAGCTCGGTTGTGACCTTAACTAAAGGGTTGCAATGACAATTTCTGTTTGCATGCAGAAGGTTTTAGAATGATAGGGTTGCCAACTTTCGTTGTCCGTAATGATCAGTTAAGTAAACACGAATTAAAACTGAGTCTCTGCGAGCTTAACACTAATAAGTTGAAAGATCCAAACCAGGGAAGCTAATCTAAAAAACAGACAGAAGACTTGGTAGAAAATAATTTGTACTTTAGACCATCATTATTGTTTAAGTGGATTTGAGGGATTTGGATTTGGATCTGGAACACATAAATTGATTCCTTTGAAAGTGGAGTGTGATAGTCCTGTAAGACGTTCGTAAGCTTGTATGAAAATGACCCAAACAGGCGGAATCAACTTTAAACTGTAGGGCCCGCCATTCATGTATTAAATTAACACACACACACAACACAAGTGATGTAAGAAGCTACTGAAGACTATGTAAGCATGGTATAAAATTATGCTCTACACGAGTGAAAGGTTGGTTGCCGGTTATATAATATAGAGGAACTTTGATATCCTAGGCAAGCTTTCAACTTCAACCTCCTTTCTTAAACAAGCTCACTATAAAGTTAAACAATTACTAGACAAAAGAATTATTTAATAGATCTTTAAGACTGGTTTGATGACAATAAAAACATGGTAAAGAAACAATTTATAAATTTCAGAGCTTCAAATGTGGCAGTGCCAGTGGCTAAGGCATTGGCATTGGCACTCGTTTATGTTCGTACACTTTTTAGACAGGATGGCTATATAAGAAGAAGTTTTTTGCACAGCTTAAAGAGCAAAGCAAACCAAACTAAAGGAGAAAAAAAAGGCAGAGA
This sequence comes from Sarcophaga bullata, assembly GCA_005959815.1. Taxonomy (NCBI): domain Eukaryota; kingdom Metazoa; phylum Arthropoda; class Insecta; order Diptera; family Sarcophagidae; genus Sarcophaga; species Sarcophaga bullata. The sequence goes on along the minus strand of QOCX01005070.1, from coordinate 11,280 downwards.
TGACACCGGCCATTGAAAACGAATTGAAGCGAATTGAACTTGAACTTGAGTAGCAAGCAGGAGTTTGTGCGCACATGAACAGCACAACACAAAGGAATTGCGGACTAAATGTTGACTGCTAGAAGCATAGGCAACTTTTTTTTTATTATTTTCTTTTCTTTTCGCTTTTTATTTCCAGCTTTTTAAGTTTTTTTTTTTGTCTTTATTCTTATTTTGACCGTAGTTTTAGATTATAACACCATAAATGGTTAGATCATGCTGCATGACCATGTTTTGTTTTTTTTTGTTTTTTATTTTTGAATTTTAATTTTTTTTTTTGTTTGTTTTATTTTTTATGGTGATTGTTTTATTTTAAGTTTTCTTATAATTTCCTTAAAAATAATTTTTTTTGTATTTTTTTTTTCAATTTTTTTAATTTTTTTTTCAATTTTATTTTAAACGTATGACTGTGGAGCAATTTTTTTTTTTTTTTTAACAATAGCGATGACAAAACTTGTTCAGACCATTTAAGGATTTTCAAATTCATTTTCTTTCGCAAAGAAAACGAAACAAGCTGCAATTTTTTATTTATTTCCATCCTCTCTTTCTTAGCATCTTAGATTAACATACGATTTAAAAGATTTCATTTTCGTGCTTTTAAACCTTTATTTTTAAAACTTTTGATTTTAATTTATTCTTTAAAAAAAAATTAGAATTTTTCTGCCACCACACCATATACAGAAAATAAAAACGCCATGCATACTGCATTCAAATTACATCACTTCTGCTTGTGCAGAAATATTCTCATATTTAAACAAAAAAAAAAAAAAATTTTTTTTATTTTCTTCTCTTACACTTGGAATTATTTTAATTTTCTTTTTTTATTATTTTATTTATTAACAACATTATTTTATTTTATTTTGTTTTATATTTTCTTTGAAACGTGACGACGCGTATCCCATAGAAAAGATGCAAAAGAATAGCAACAACGAATTACAAACAATTAATCATTCTCGCTGCTTAAAAACAAAAAATAACCTTTTCTTCTACCACCGTCTGTAATAAATCTAAACGTTTTATCGATAAAAACAAACAAAACAAAAAAAAGCAAAAAACAAAAAAACACGTTACTTTTAAAGCGTATACTCGTTACGTTGCATGAGCAAAAGTCGCGATCGACTGACTGACTAAAATAATCCAAAACAATAAATTCGCGGAGTTGCGAGAGTCGTTCCCGTAAACAACAACAGCAATAGCAGCACAATCAAGCGTAACCAAAAACGAAGTAGAAAATAACAGCAACAGCAACAGCAACAATAACAACAACAACATCAACAATAATTATCATTAAAAGCCGGCTGTGTTGAATAAAACAATTTTTGGCTCCTCTCATGGTGAATATGAAAAATATTTCGCTCTTTTCCATTTGAGTTAGAAACAGAAAATCGAACTTCCACTCCACCACTCTCCAGTTGTGTTCGCAACAAGATAATCATGAGATTGATAAGAAATACTCACCAAACCAAAAAAATTTTTAACTCAAGAATTAATACCCTACAGAAGGCATATAGAAAAAGCATAGCAAGAGGCATAAAATAAAAGTTTTTAAATTCTTTGCTCGAATATCACCATGTTAGCCACAGTAACCATAGTTCGGATTACGGTGTACCTTTTACCATCAACAATTTTATGTAAGTGGTGGAATCTATAGATTTAAGAAACTTTTTTATGGCAAAATATTACGTATTTCCTCCTCAAAGCTGAGATTTGAACTCAGAACTCTCGTTTCTCTGCCTTCTAAATTACAGTGAGTACAACAGGGAGACGATTTATAGAGTCAAACTATTTACAATATGGTCTCACATGGCTACAAATAGATTTTACAACTGAAAGGATCTTTTTGGAAAGGAATAGCTCTTCGTGGCTATTAATTGCCCTCAGAGTTTTAGCCAGAAGGCTGCAATAGAGGTGGTCACATACATACATACAGAATTGATCATTACAACGCTTCAGTTAGGATTACGATCTAGTTTCACACACCACTCATGTTGTGTGTTTTAATTTTATACATGAGTGGCGGAGCCTACAGTTTAAAGTCGACTTCGAACAACAGATGTTTGAGGAACTCACCATGGCAATTAAATTTACTCTAAGAGTTTTTGTCAGAAATCTGCTGTCTGTCCTAGGGTTTGAACAGAGGCCTTGCGTCTAATAAGCCAACACACTACACTGCCTACTAGTTTACGGCAACTTTACAACATGTTAACCCGAACAAAAACTCTCTAAATTTTAAGTGCAACGTCCACTTCAAAGAATAGATTCGAGAAGCTTTTAATGGCTATTAACCACCCTCCAATTTTTTGCCAGAACTCTGCTGAGGTGGTCATCGATAGAAAATTTTTTTATATTCTATTTTAAAGGATGACATAGTCGGAGTCTGAACTTTGAGCTGTCGTCCTACTAGACTAAGATGACCATTAGAATCACATCCTTAAAATTTGTTTTGCAATTCTATTCAAACCCACGTTCTAAAAGAACAAGAGCTACTTAAAAACACAGGCGTTCCTAAAATTATTCGACCTTACAAAGAACACACAACAAAATTGGTAGAAATTAATTTCACCTTTCAGTTCGTAACACTTTTTTCCTCGAAATTCAATAGCTGCGATACTCTGTGTACAGTAAGAGACGTCTGTCGAAACAAAATGCATGATAAAGCAATTTGAACTTCAATTCATTTGATTTCGGGGATCATAATCGGGGTTGGATGGACTGCAGTTCCAAATGCCGTCTTTATGCTTGATTTCACCATTTAAACGCTGCGATAAATTAGCCCTACAACCCCCGTTGGTTACTTTCTCCTTTCTGGATCAACACAAATTATTCCACTTGCATCTCAAAGAACATGATAACCTGCTTGGATGATGGCATTACTTAGCACATGATTATCTCAAGTCCAATACGTCTTCACAATTTCATGCCACAGGCCAGAAACAGTGGACTTATAAGGTATACGAATTAACATAACAAGTCGGCTCAAGCCAATTGTTTACATGTTAGACAATTAACTTGATGACACTATTCAGGGTGACTTGGTTAAGCGAACTTGGAGGCAACATTCCTTTAAGGATTAAATATGACAAAACTTTTATGAATTTTCGATGCCCTCGGGTTTCCATCGACAGATCGAACTGAAAAAAAGCGTACTCAACGATCGTTGATTATCGTTGTGCCAAGTATTACGCCAATTATGGCCAATTTGTCTCTCTCTATCTCTCTCTCCATGAGTATTTTTGTTCTGCTGCTGGCATTGTATCATCATCCATCTTATCCGAATGGTTTTTATGTTGAGGTAGATTCTGGTTTCCCTACCTATTAAATGTGGTGTATTGTTCTCTATCCTCCTGCTTGCTATCATCAGCAGGCAAAAGTGAGTGCATGACCGTTCTAAAGAGCATTAGCGAGTGAGTGAGTGAGTGAGTGAGAGAGTCAATCAATAATGCATAGGAATGATCGTTGTGCTAATGACGATTTGAAATTTTGGATTTCTATCTCGTTTAAAAGTGTGTTTCTTTGTATGTGTGTGTGTTACGTTTAAAGGCATTAATTACAATGAAAAAAAAAAATAAAAAATTGAATTGAAATTTATTGATTGTAAAATGAAAATTAGTTTAACTGGGGATTGCATTTGCATTGAATTAGTGTTGGCAATTCCAATTGTTAGGCATGGCATGTCATGGCGTACCGAACGTACCGCGTTCTTAAAAAGAGTTCTCTACTTGACATAGAGAAATGGGTTCATGGCTATAAAGTTAATTAGCGTTGAAGTATTCACATGACTTTGATATACAAATTTAAAAAGGTTAACATTATTGGGTACAAGCAAACATGAATGACATGGATGTGAGTCTTGACTCCTATTAATTAAAAAGAACTCCTGAGACCAGTTCTGAAAACGTAATAAGAAGAAATTTTTCTTACACAGAGTTGTGCTAAACTAAAGCTGAAATGCACTACAAAATCCGGATTGTTGGAAAATTTTGAACGTTTATAGTGAAGAAAATAATGCAAATGTATTTAAAATATTGACCATCCTTAGCTCTAAACTTCTTCCTTTTTTCTAGCAGCAAATACGAAAAAGATCGACATCTGCGCCAAACGAATTGCCCACTTTTTGAAGATGAGAACGAAGTAAATCCAATTTTGTATTGAACTTTCGGACGATTAGGAACTACCAGGCGCTCGCTTTGTCTTTCTCAACGAGCAAAGTTAACCCCCCACTCATGTCTGAATAAAATCGACACCGCCATTCACGATTTCACGACTTGAAACAGTGCACATATACAGAGAATTTTCAAAGTATTCTGACACAAAGCATTGCATCTTATAGCATTGATGGGGGATCAACAAATAAGCTGATATAACCTCTAGATGGAGATCTTTGGCATTACAAAGGGCTGCTATGCGTGCTCAAGCGGGCCTTTGGCATCAAAGCTACCACTCCAACCTACTAACCTCTAGATGAAGGAACCAAAAGCTTGTGTGAAGAGTGCCAACAATATAAAAAAGACGTCTTAGAATTCAGAGTTATGTTGTATTGTATTCTTTGAAAATCATTTCAGTGAATTAGTTCACATGGAATCAATTTATTAGCGTTATGTAATATAATACTTATTCTGGAAAGACGTCAGTTCAACAAACATAAAAGCCGATCTACGTTCTGCCCTAGATTACTCTGATTTTAAGTGATTTTAGGTGTCCGAGTTTAAACGAAGCTGGGTAAGGTTCGAACGCCATATTGATCAACCAATTGAGGCGGCTATTCTAGACATGGTTAACAATAGTATTGTATGATCGCTAATAGAAGGGACACAATTTATCATTTCTATCCAGAATTTTAGCCAAGGACATTTTCTGTGATCTAAGAAAAAATTTTTTCTAATTTCGCTTTGGTATCTGACCTGGGGTTTGAATTGTAGCCTCACGTCTAATAAGCCAACACACTATCTATTAGACTACAAGAACGACTTCTTTCACCATAATAATCATAATTAGAGAGGAGGCGCATGGATCAACCACTACACAAATACCTTAGCGTTTGTTTCTCTTTTCTTAGAAAGTTCGACGGCATCTCATCCATGGTGATTTTAAGAAATTTGTTAAAACATCAATCCAAGGTTGAGAGAATTAGGTCCAAAGAAAACGAAAGCAGTTTTTTTTTGCGGGTATTTTCAAATGGAAGTGAAATAAATTTTATTGCTTGGGAAAATAAGAAACAGTGGAGTCTATACTAACTTAGCGTCTAAAAGATGAAATTAAGAAATAAAAAAATTCCGCTTTAATTGGATAGATTTAGATGCCTCTGAATATTTTAATATTCCTGAACTTGAAAAGTCATCTTATGCACTAGAATTTGGTAGGTCGACAGGTAGAGGAAGCTGGATGAACACACTTGGGTTTTGATATTAAAGAATAATTCAGAGGTAAAAGAATTGACAACATTGACGCAAGAAAGTTGGTGGCTATTCTAAGAAACAAACAGGAAACGGGAAAACAGGATAATTTTTACTAAAAAGAAAACGGCTTTGAAGCTTTCAAACATGTCTGCAAAAAGTGCTTCAAGCTGGAAGGTGATTATAAAGAGAAATAAACAACACTTTTCCTAACTTTCTTATCTTTTCTCGGTTAATTTATCTAATTTAGAGAACTGACCAAAGTACAAATGTCATAGCATAAGGGACTGTTGTGTTTAAAAAAATTCTCATCCCATTACCTAGAGCCAAATACAATTAAAAATAGGCTTAAAGGCCTGATAAATTAACCCTTCCAACAGGAATAGAAAATAGGCCTCATTCAAAAAAAAGAAAGAAAACTTTGAAAAATAAAATTCAATTTCTTTAAAATCCCTGATTAATATGACAAATGCGAATGGATATTCTTCTCAAAAAAAATTTAACTTATCGCATAATAGACCCAATTCTCCAATTCTCATATTACGATCTGCATTTTGTTTTTTGCGTTGAGGTCTTTTGCAGTCATTATTACATTCCTCTTGGATTTATGAATCTTAAGCTCATCATGGAAGAGTAAGACTCTTTAAAAGGCAATTTATCATAAAAGTGTTTTGGTCGCTTGCATGCTGTTACACATCTGCTTTCCTTACAGTCTATGGTGGTTGCCTAAGAAGTGCAAAACATTTTTTTTTTTTTTATAAATTAGAAACGAAATAAATATAAACACTAAATGGTGGGTTTGGTGATGAAAAAAAAACGAGACAAAAAGTTCAATAAAAGTGTTAAATCCTATTTTTTTTTTTTGGATGTTTTTATTTCATTTGTAAAAGCATTACAATGTTACAGTGAGTGAGACGTCACACAAAAACTTTTGAATGTCTGGCAAAGCCTCTTTTTCCATGCAGTTAAATAGACAGTATAGACGGCATCATAGAGTCTAAAGAGCTTTTATTAGGTTTCAATTTCATTCCATTCAACTTCTTCATTTAATGGCAGTTTAAAAAAAAACTGTTTTAAATTTTTTTGCTTCAATTTAATTTATTTAGAATTGCAGTTGGTAGTTTTTTGTAATAATGATATTTTGAATTCCATTTAAATTGAATGAATAAATAGAAAATGGATGGAGTGCTATGGAGTGCTAGGAGTGGTGGTTGCTGATTTTCTTATGAATATTATATGAACACTTAAACTGGCCTCTAATGGGTTGGTGGCATGCCAACCAGAGGTGCGTTCAGGTTAAACCATAAATTATCACCTTTGATCTCAATAACGATTTGCATTAAGCAACCGTTTGTTTGTTGCACACTCTATTTTTCCTTCGTTTGTGTATCCTATTAATTGCATTGGCGTTGCAATTGTGATTTTTTCGTTTATTTTTTCTAGTTTTTTTTAATTTTTTTTTTATTATCTTTTGAAATTTACACCACATGGATAAACAATACCAAACGGAAGATCGATCTTGCTGCCAGCTGCTAGTTTTTCTTGTGGTTTTTTGTGGAAAAATTTTTTTTCCTTATCAGTTTTGGAAGATGACAGCAAGAGCGGCCTGCCGGCATATGAGTGCATGTGTGCCACAGTGCATCAGCAACAGTAGCGCTTGTTATCAGTAGCCATAGGCATCCTTTAAGTGTTACAATAAACAAGACCCCATCACATATCTTAAATCAATAATTTTCTTGGAAAAATTTTGTGTGACTCTCTTGTGGTATCCGTCCGTCCGTTGCACAGTACAATCACACAAAATTTCAACACTTGCACTAAACGGCCCTAAATCAATTGATAAGGACATGAAAGAAAATTTGGAAATCTAGAATTCTAGATTACATTCTTAACATTCTGGAAAACAAGAGAAATTTATGTGAGGATGACCCTTTGGTGACCTCAATTCATTTAAGTCTGAATTAAATTAAAAGTGGTAGTACGATAAGCATAAAGCCTTAATTCAGCATAATTTATGTAATTAAACCTGAAACTTAACTCATGTATAAATGGAGTTCTTCTATCTCAAGGTGACACACTACGTCATCATGATCAAATTCAATATGAAAATATCATCTTAGCGCCAACCAAACAAACAGACTTTGATGGTGGCCTCACTTTAAAAGCAAATTAATTCAAACATAATTTTACCAGGAAAAATGAAAACTAAAACCAGACAAAAAAAATCCATGCCACTTGCCACCTGTCATTGTCATTTCATAGAAGTTTATGTTTCTAAAGAATCTTAGAAAAAAAAAAAAACTGTGGAATTAAAATGCAATAAAAAATTTACCACAAGCAAACAAAAACAAGCGGCAAATTATTATTTTGGCAAAAACTAAAAACAAAAAAACCGATAATCATAGAGACATCAAGACGCAAGACATGCTGCTGCTGCTGTGCATGTTGCATGTTACCATGAAAACACAGAAAAGTAAGGGATTAAACGCTTATCAAGATTTTAAAGACACCTTCTGTACAAAAAAAAGTAACAATTCAATACAAATAATATTCCACGATACATAGATTTGTGAAGACAATAGAAGTCATGTTAAAAAAAACTCTTAAATTCCTGATAAAAGGTATGGCATGGTAATAACCATTTTAGGCGAGTATACCTTGGTCATGGTTACAGACTTATTAAGCAATACATGCGCTCACAATAACACAATTTCAAACATTTCAAATGAATGCCCATGGATTGGCAGAGATCAAATGGTAAGCGACATAACCTAATAGGCAAACCTTATACGGCAGTAGAAAGGGTCTCCCAGCCAATACCAACAAAATCACGAAACGGAGAATATGCATGAATGAAATGCAATAAATATCACAAATACATAGACACATACATACATAATTGGTCATTACAACCCTTCAGTCAGGAATGTGTGTGAAGATAAATTCGAATTTGAAAATCCAAGACGCAATCCACAAATTTTAGCAGCGCCACATTTAGCGTTAACAGCGCAAAATTTTCTCTTAACAGAGCAAAATTTGCCTTTAACAGAGCACTGTTAGAGGTTTAACAGTATACATCTGAAGAAGGTATCTTGCTTAGGAGCTAATTTTAGGGCATATACTAGGTCTAGGAGTACCATATCATACTCGAAGGATGGCCAAGGCCTTTTTATATAATCAACGAAATAGTTCCACATAAAGTCATATGGTATTGTGAAAATTGGCTTTGAAACTATCAATTTTTTTATATGAAAATTCTCTAGAAGATCAGTGCCATTTTGGAAGATATAAGAAATAGTACACCATACAGACTATATGTACATGGTAGTCCAGAGTGTCCTCTTTCCCAACGGTGGTAGGGGATAGCTGAAATAATTTTGTGAGTTGAGATATTCAATTTTAAAAAAATCGATTTTCGACCAAAATCGTATGAAAATTTCTAGAAGATCAGTGGCCATTTTGGAAGATATAAGAAATAGTACGCCATACAGACTATATGTACATGGTAGTCCAGAGTGTCCTCTTTCCAACCGTGGTAGTGGGATAGCTAGAATAATTCCGTCCTCCATCCCCACCAGCCGTCCTTTTCATTTCAGCATTATTGTTTACAAATAATAATGATCATAATGAGAATTAATCTTCATGTCAATAGTCTTATTTTCACTGTTAAACAGTTAACAGTGCTCTGTTAAGGGTAAATTTTGTTCTGTTAAGAGCCAATTTTGCTCTGTTAAAGCCAAATGTGCGTTGCTAAAATTTATGGATTGCGTCTTGGGATCGCGTTGCTAAAATTTATGGATTGCGTCTTGGATTTTCAAATTCGAATTTAACTTCACACACATCAGTCAGGATTACGGCCTAGCTTCTCACACCACTTCTGTCGCGTGCGTTTATTTTATACATAAGTGACGGGACCTACAGGTTAAAGCCAGCTCCGAACGGCAGATTTTTCAGAAACTTTTACGCTGCCATTTTATTTACTCTTTGGGCCATTATTACAACTTGCCGTTAACTAAAGAGAGGATTTTAACGGGCAGATAAATTGTTTTTCATTATTATAAGTGGACAATAAGCTAGAAGTGAGCGTTAAGCTAAAAGGAGAATCATCCCATCTTTAACTTTTAAAGTGAAGTTTATGTTTAGACTTGCCATATTATATATCATTTTCAATATGGTAACTTCAAATATAAATAAAATAAGCAAATACAATAAAAAAAGAAGCCCCTCGTTGCCACTGCATTAAAAAAAACTTGCTTCATTGAACAGCGTTATCGACATTGCTCCGGCACTGATATATTTTTGAAAAAGTTAACTTTATTTTATCTGTAGGTTGTAATAACGAACAGAAGTTAAAGCTTACTTTAAAGTTCACTTTAGCTAAAGTTAACTTTAACTAAACCCAACTTTAACTAATGGCCCTTAGAATTTTTTCCAGATATCTGAGACAGTCACAGAAGAAATATTTGGAGATGTCTGACTTGGGGTTTGAACTGTGGCCTCACGTCTAATGCACTACCTACTAGATTACGGCGACAATAAAGGCAAATAAAAGCTTATTTAATTGGGCATTAGATTACAACCTAGCTTCGCGCATCACCCATATTGAATGCTTTTTTGTTTCAGCCAAACGATTTGATGCCATTGTCAAATGAACTTTTCACGCATTACTTCGTTCTGTTATCAGATCAGATTGACGGACTCTTGATATTTTACAAAATGGTGGTTAACCAGACTTTCCAAAGTTTTTAAAGGGCGCAGCACATTTTTATTTGGCAAGAGTTTTAATGGTTAAGGATTGAGGCTGGTCTGGAGAACTATTATTTATTTTCACATATTGTCTATCTATCTGGAAATTCTGTTTAGTGGGCTCCGAAAATCCATGTATTTAATGTGCATTATTATGAAAGCCTCGTAATGCTTAACAGATTCCAATGAACCTGTTTTTTTTTTTGGAATTCAGATTTCATAACCAAAAGTTGTATTAACTGGCGTTTTGCTATCCTGTAAGTGCTGAAATAGCAAGTTTGGGAGAACGTACTGCAACTTAGTTGCTTACTTAGATAGCCATAGCAGAACCTGTTCAACTTCAGTCTCAATTAAAAGCAAATTCGAATTGTCTAGAACTCTTTTCTTTTTACCGGCATCGATTTCTTCGACAAATTTTCCGTCTCACTCTTCAGAGATTATCAACACGTTCAGTAGCGAAATATCTCTTGACCGGAACCTTCTCTCTCTCAAATGCTTGACTTGGTTAAGTTATCACATTCTTTGCTCCTTAATCCGTCCAACTACATCTAGGAAATCTTAAATATCTTATAACTCATGAATTATTCGATTTCTGGAGGATTTCTTGAGGATATCTGGGGCCTTATACGGCAGTATGCATCGCTGGCAAAGCTCAACACTTCTGCTTGGAGTAGTCGTCATGCTTACAACATCAAAAATACTTAACACTTATGTACTGGAAATGACTGACAATAAAAATTGAATAATATTTTAAATTCAGCCTTAATATAACGCACAGTGATGCACAAAATTTTACGTACAACAAGCTCCTTCCGAAAATTGTTTTCAATACTTTCCAAATATGAAATTCTTCTTTTCGCTGCATTAAAATACTAAGAAAGCAGAGTTTGTACATCCGTAAACTTTTACTGGCCACTGTATATTCAGAAAATGGTGTAGAAGGGGTAGAAAGATAGTTGACCTTAAATTTCAAAATAAAGTCAACTTATTGAATAATTTTGATGAAACTGTTGATGTATGGCGGCGTATGAGTATAATGAATACGAATTTGTTTTTGGCTCTGCTCCTTAAATTTTAATTTTTCAATTCAATTTTTTTTTTT
>QOCX01005069.1:0-13463 GCA_005959815.1 Sarcophaga bullata | reverse complement strand
ATTATATTTTCCCCAGGGATAACTAACTGAAACCAAAAGCTAATGGAATAGGATCAATTAAGGATGACAGATAACCAGAACTGTACGATAATAGTGCACCGCAGTTTAACGTTCAATACGGGTTATTGTGTGGTTGTTCCCGATTTCAACGCAATGATGATTCAAGTCATTTACCATCATTGAATAATGCGTCATTACAGTAGCCATTACAAAATTACTCTGCTGAAAATTCTCTTGACAATTGAAACCGTAAAAACAAAAAAAAAAACAAAAATTCTCTTAATATTGTTCTAAAAAATAAAATTTTTTATGCCTTTGATCTTTTCATAGATAAAAATTATTTCGTTTCTTTTCTCACGACCTGTATTTAAGTGGAGAGAAAAAGGGGAATATAATTGAGGGAGTTTCAATTTATTCTTGTAGTAGATAGTACTGCTGATTCTGCTAAATTCCAATGCACACCAACATGATTCATGAGGTGCATCCAGATGAAAAGTAGCAGTGAATAGGTGCAAAACAAAAAATTCAAGGACACTGGAACTTTAAATAATTTTTAATGAAAAAACAAAAAAGAGAAAAAATTGATGCTCATAAAAAGTATTTTAATAGTATTTTACAGTCAAACTTACAAGGCTACACGTTAAACTTTTGCTTAACATATCTTTAATTTTATAAATTAATAATCGATCTGAATTCCACAATATTTCACTTTTTCTTTAAAGTGAAAAGCATTGACTTGATTAACTTATGAAATTCTTTCCGTTTTCATTAAAATTTTATGCCTTCTCAGAAATTTTTTTTAATTTCGTTTTGTTCGAGATATCTTAGCTGGGTTTTGAACTATGAACCCTCGTATAATAAACCAACACACTACCTACTAGACTACGGCGTCTTCAATTTGACTACGACTAATTCGAAAGTTTGTCAAAGCGCATTGAGTCAAAGCCGATTTGCCTCCGTCAATGTTATCACCAAAGTTCTTTAGTTACAATAATCATCAACAAAATCTTTGGCTGGGGCATAAAATTATGAGCAACATATTTAAAGGATTTCAGAATGTAGATTATAGTTCGGTATAAAATATAAAATTCAATCGAATATAAAAATTTCTAAAGAATTTTGCAAAATTTTTTAATATTTCAACGTGACTTTTTTTACGTTTTACGTTTGCAGAACAGAATCAGCTTGCACAACATTGGATGACTGCAGATTCTGCGTCAACATCATAAGTATTTTTTACTACCATCTATTCTCAGTGGATATTATTGTTCAATTCGAGAAAGATATCTTCATGATAAAGAGTAAATGAATGACACAAAAATCATTCGAAATAGCATTACCGTTTGGCAGTGGAGGGAAAAATAGAGAAAGAGTATTTTTTTCGAAATCGATAGTCGAATGGTAAACAAAATGTGAAAATAATTTAATCAGTGAAACGGTTATTAATTTGTTTCATTTTAGAAATTGTCATCCTGGATCCAAGTACTTGTCAGATGTGTATACTTTGAATGCTGACCTAAGAACGAATAGAAGAAAGAAATAAAAATAATTATAAAAATATGTAATTTAGTCACATAATTTAATTAATTTTACTTAATTTTAATTGCATTTCTATGTAATAATATTTTATTTTTCTTTTGGACAATAAAGAGTTTTAAAATTTTAAATCATTACCTTTGGGTGTAGAAAGTTCGTATTAGTTGTGCGATATTTTTAACAAAGTTAGTGATATCATTTAATGAGTGCGTACGATCATTTAATGAGTGTATAAAGATTAAACAACCACTATTTCAACCTTTTTTTATTTAAAATATAAAAAAAAGAATAATTTTAAGTTCGAACGCTTACAAACTATATTTTTACTTTTTTTTTTGAATTCTATTCATTTACTGACTTATTTACTTAATTGATAATAACCAGACGTCGGCATAAAGAGAACATGATAAAAATGTGAGTGTATTTGTAAGAGGCATGTGTATAACCCAGAGGAAAATTGTTAGTAATATTTTTAAGTGTACTTGTTAACCGAATAATATGCATATGTAGTGGAAAATATAAAATAAATGTACAATGCTAAATCCCTAAAGAGTCCGTATTTAACTTGACAAATATTCTTCCAAAAATGGAGTCCATTTCTTATTGTTATTAGTAAATCTTATTGGAAAATAGGAAATCCTACTGTAATATTTCTTTAGGTGTATAATTGTGACCTGAAAAAAGCGACATGAACCTTCTTCTCTAGAAGCTGACAAGCGATTGAATGCAATTTTATGCTCTTTTTAACGAACATTGTACATGCTCGTGTCCTATGTGTATAAAAAGCAGAAGTGTTTGGCCCCCGGGGACTATAGGTGCCGACGTCTTATCATAACAATCCTTTCAGTCAGGAGTACAATTCAGCTTCTCACACCATTCCTGTTTGTGGATGTTCATTTTGTATATGAGTGATGGGACAAACCTTGTAATGATTGATTTGAGAAACTTTTCATGGCAATATTATATTACTTTCAGACATTTTTTTGCTGAGGGAAAGGCATTGATGGAAGTATTTACAACAACAATATAAAATTATCAACGATTTTGATGTAAAGTAGCGCATATAAAAAATAAGAATATAATAAGTTATCACAGATCAGAATAAAAAAATGTTTACAAAAAAGGAAAGTGTTTTATTTTTGTCGTAAAAGCGTCAATAGGTACCAGGAGTCGTAGAGATATCAGGTGAGTATTTTCAAAAGAGAAAATTTGGAAGCCATTAACAAAAGTAAGGGAAAGAATTTTCTCTTTAACGATTCTATATTTTCTCTCTTAAGCTTGATAGAATGTTGTTAGTCCAACCAAAAAAAAAAAAAAGAAATTAACGCTTTAAGGCGTTTAGTCTAGATCGTTTTATTTGAAATAAAACGACAGAAAACAAGCAATTATGGGCATGTTTATTTTTACTGGAGGTGATCTGGACTGGCCATCTAGCTGCCTAATGGCATTGCACTTTATCTTGTTCGGTTTTCTTCTTTCTTTCGTATGCTCTCCACCCAGAAAAGCTGTAACCAAAGGAGATGAATACGTCCTTAAAACGACAGTGCAGAATATCAATTGTGGCATTAACTGTGTGCTTGCCGTTAATAGTAACGCCCTGATCAAGGCCGATTTGGACTGGTGACGCCGCTATCCTAAATCCCAGAACTGTTCCTCATCACTGAAGATGATTTTTCGATGTAAATTATTGCCAGTTGCCAACTGATCCAGAGTATTTTGGCAAAACGAGCTAATAAATAACAACTTTTTTAACAAATGTAGCTTCAACTAGATGGTCGTTATTAACTATCAAAGTTCCCAAGTCTCTGTTGAAAGATCCTATAGAAGTTGATGAGATAGGCTTTATTATTGCCTGTTTTTTTTTTATTGTAATATAAGTTTTTTTTAGTCCGCAAATTTAGTCTCTGTACAACTGCGTTATTGAGTGCAGATGCAGGTTAATTTCAGGAACCCTCTCTAAATTTAACAGATGTTGGCGTCATCCGAAACGGAGACCAACTTTCGTTACCGAGTGAACGTATTCATTGCTCCAACTCTATTCGCTGATGCTTCCCATAGCTTCAACATTTCGCCGATGTCACTTTAAAGGTTGTAGGGAAGTTGGTTCCAAACTATTAGACTTTCAAAGCAACGTCAGAGTGCCAATGAATAAGATGTTAATGGATTTCTTGATACCTTCTACAGTTTCAGTAAACTTATCTATTTTCTAGTCCTGTGCGACTAGCTGAAGAGTAGATCTTTTTGGTTTGCACATCTGTTGTACATCGACTAGATTAGCAGCAGCCAACTAACACTTCCCATTGGCATGTTGGTTGTAGATTATTCAGGATAACATTGAACCTCTCAGTTTATGTGCTGTTTGTGAATGTTTTTTAAGGTCGTCGTCCGAAGGCTTCGAATTACTTTTTAGTTAATATGCTTACATAACTTTCTAGCATTAGAGAAATGGATTTTAACGAGTTGCTTTATTTTCTAGTCGGTATTTAGGTAGCAGACAACTAACACCTGTCTCCTAGTAGTTGGATCTCCGAAGATTACGAGACCATTTCCCGGATGTAGAAGATATGAATTTACTCTGTGAGTTTAGTTCATAAGGTTGCTTTACATTTAATACCTATTGGCAGCCTTTCACAACTCCTGCTCAGTTAGAAATAGACGCCGTTCATTAACCGCTCAACTTGTATCAGCTTAGAACTCTTAAATTTGCTTGGCACAGCTTAACCCCGTTCCTACAAAATTAACCCCGAACTTCCTGCAGGTAAACTCATAAAGATTGCTGGCATTGCTTAAAGTAAAATTCTTATTCATTATTATCCGTTAGAATGGTGCTTCAAAGTTGTATCGTTGAAGCTTCTCTAGACTTTTTCTTATTAGATTTTTAGTTGCAGTTCGCTATACAATCGTTTGCAGAAAAAAAAACTCCTATTTCAGTTTCTGAATATTGGTTTGTTTACTTTGATGATTTTCAACTCTACTGTAGGCACCAATGGCATATCATATAATTGCGGGCAGATTGTTAGTCTTTTTCCTTTGTTATCATCATTTCTGCAGTAAGAAATTATTGCTTTATAGGGAGGGTCACCCACCACCGATTTACTGGGCATCAACAATGACTATCCAAACCACAAGTCAGCCGCGAGAGGACATTTGAAGTACCGTTTATGTACTTAACTCTTAATAGTCGTAGTTTTATAAAGCATTCCTGCAGGGATTTTGAACTGCGACAGTTAACTGAGCACTCAATGATTGGTTCTAATAAAGCTACTCTCTATTTACTGTAGAAAAATACTATACTATAGAAAAATATTGTTTATTTCAAATGGTTTTCACACGGCGACAGAATGTACTTGATTTTTCTCGATGGACGTGGAAAGGCTAGAATCTGAAAAAAGCATAGCATGAAAGCATTGCTTAAAAGCAGCTGAATTGCGAATAACATCGTTTATGCACTAAGACAACGTCCGTACGCTTGAGAGCTATAAAAGCCTCAATAGAAAGAAAGAAGTTGCCGTTGTCTAGTAGGGACTTAGACCGGGTAACGGGCAAAAGCAAAGCTTAGAAAATTTACAAACCGACTAAATGAAATTCTGAAAACCAAAAAATCGGGGCCTCGTACAATTTATTTCGAAGTCTAGATTCTACTCAAGACTCAAATTATTCATTGTAGCATGTGACTAAGGCTCTTAACATACCTGTCATGTTTAAAGGCTATCACTTATTAAAATGATACCTAAATGGAAATAATTGGCAAGCCATTGAGTTGACTTGCCTACCTTGTGACTGGACTGTACAAATCTAATGAAAAAAGTTTCACTAACTTATGCGATGAAAAGCACAGATGAAAAATTTTACGAGCTACAATGGGGCTTAAGCGCTTATAAGCATATCAAAATGTTTGAGATTTAATAATGCTGGAAATAGAGAAGAAAGAAGATTTCGAGACAAACATTACTTTATAGCAAAAAAAAATTGGCCCTTTTGCCCGATACTTCATCAAAATATGGTTGTGAAATATTAAGTTTATATATGGGAGTGCAAGAAATACGTAGCCAGGGAGACTTTTGTAGTGATTATGATATTCGTGACACATTATATTTATTCTTTCTAAGTTTAGCGAGTAGTTTTGACATTCATCTAAGTCCACACTTAAAACACTGACAATGTGATACTTTTTTTTTACAACGTATATATTTTTGAATAATTTTGAAGTCGCCGTAAGTTTGTAGGTAAGTGTTTGGCGTATTAGACGAAAGGCCAAGCGGTTTCGAATTTCTGGTCAGACAAATAAGAACGAGAATATGAAAAACTATTTCTTCGGCGACTTACCTCTCAGCCAGATTTCTGACAAAAGCTCTGAGAGTAAATAGAAATTGCGAATGAGGAAAGTTTTTCAAAAATCTCTCATTCGGAGTCGACCTTAAGACTGGTAGGTCCGGCACTCCATGTATAAAAAAAATAACACACACAACCATCAAGTGGTGTGAGAAGCTAGGTCCTAAATCCTGACTGAAGGTTGATAATAGTGGCCAATATGTAGCGTGCATGTAGTATATCAATTTTTGTTATTCAATTTTTTACTCGCGTAACATCGCGTTGCCAGGCATAATACGTCATTACAACAGAATAAAAGTTCGAGTTCATCCAACTTGATCGATTAGTTGTGAATTACACATGCAAGCGCATGACCAGATGTTACCCTGTTGCTTTATTTTTGAATGTGACAGATGTTTCGGCATATAATTTCGCTATTTACATACGTATGTTATATGCGACTGAAATGAATCCAGCTTAGAACTAGAAATTAAAGCTCATAAAAGCTGTACAAGTGTAAATCGATCATCCAATTCGCCACGTAAGAAACAAAAATTAAAAAAATCGTTTAAACATTCAGATTTGTGTTACAATTGTAAGAAGATTGTTTGCAAATGCCATAATATGGTCTCTTAATGTGTCAAAAAGGCGTTTAAGTTTTTTCGAATGTCTGAAGTGTTTAAGAGGCCATAGAATTGAATTTAAATTATAAATTTTTATAATAACTCCGATAAATAATCAAATTGAAGTAAAAATTGATGGTTTTTTGTTCAAGAATTCGCAATTTGATCCCAAAGGAAGGAATGCAGAACGTATAACTGTTGATAGCTAATATCATAGTAAATATCTAGCTTGTTATGGTTTACTTATACTAACTCTTTGGGAGAAATAAATTTAACTAATCACTGACGGACGTTTTTCTTTATAAAATAAAAAAAAATTGACACAATAATACGATATCACCTTCAAGATTTCTTAAGCTTAATGACACGATTACTAAAGCACTAATACAACGATGAGCCATTATCTAAAGCTGATTGACTACTGTAATCGTTTGAAAATGTTTTCAAATATTTTATGAAAAAAAAAATTTATTAGAACGACAGCGCCATGGAGTCTAGAACAACAGAGGATAATAATAAAGCAACAACAACAACAATGCAATAAATAAAGGAAAGAATAATACAAAATATGGCAAAAGTCTATAGAAACTAGCTGGAGAAACATATTCGCACAAATCGTAACACACACCATCAGTTAGGTTCACTGGCTATATTGACTGGTTGTATCAAATGAATTTCATTTCGTCTATTATGGGTTTATAGCATACATACAATGAGCGTCAAATGAAAGTAAACNCCATCAGTTAGGTTCACTGGCTATATTGACTGGTTGTATCAAATGAATTTCATTTCGTCTATTGTGGGTTTATAGCATACATACAGTGAGCGTCAAATGAAAGTAAACACCTTACCTTAGACATAAAATATGTGTGGGTTATATAAATAAACGCAATACGATATTTGAAAGAGTTATTTAGAATAAAATTAATATCAATGAAATCGAGGAACTTAAATCAAAACACCAAGAAAATGATTCCCTTTTTCTATTTTAATTTTATTTTTTTTGTCAAATGAGAGTAAATACTTTTAATGCTTTCATGATAAGAACATGTTAGCATCAAAGTATCACTTACATACATACATAATTGGCCATTACAACCCTTCAGTCAGGATTACGGTCTAGCTTCTCACACCACTTATGTTGTGTGTGTTAATTTTATACAAAATGAATTCCATTATTGATCTCAGCTGCTACACAGAACTTACAAACAGATCGTAAGTCAAGCTTTAGTTAAAGAACCTACTAAAAGCGTCTCTCGAATCATCTCATCTTGCGAGAATTGACAACATCTACCTAACCTACAGTGGCGAGCAGAAGTGAGTGCATGTTCACGACATTGGGTTTCGTCATCCATAAAAACAAAACCATACATAACATAACATAAATAATTGGCCATTACAACCCTTCAGTCAGGTGATTACGGCCTATTTTCTCACACCTCTTATGTTGTGTTTGTTAATTTTATACATGAGTGGCGGGACCTACAGTTTAAAGTTGACTCCGAACGACAGATTTTTTGAGAAACTTTACATGGCAATTTTACTTTACTTTCAGAGTTTTTGCCAGAAATCTGCTGAGAGGAAGACGCCGAAGAAATATTTTTTCATACTTCGTTTTTGATGTCTGACCGGGGATACGGACCGTGGCCTTTCGTCTAATAAGCCAACACACTACCTACTAGACTACGGCGACTTTAACAAAGTATCACTTAATATTATTTAATTATCGATTACGTTTATCAGCAGAAGAAACTCAGTTGTTTCACGGAGCAATTTAAAAAAGAAAAAAAAATAATTATGCAAACCTCAATTGAGGGTCCAAAAAATAATCTCAGATTTGCACAAGGAAAAAATCCTTACGGGAAATATGATCCATAATGCAAAAGACCTTACATATCGAAAACAAACCAAGAGAAAGTTTATAAAGTTCTCAAAAAAGTATATGAATGAGCTGCTATCGTTTCGGAGGGATATTTAACAAGTTGACAAAAGTAAATAGAGAAGTACTTCAGTGTCAAAAACCTACCAAAGACAATGCGATTAGTGATGTCCCAGGGGTTAATGACAATATGGGGTGTTGGCAATGTGGTTTTTATTGAATCAACGATTAAAAAAAAGGGGACTATTCGGTATTCTCAAATAGAATGTATTTCCTAGTAGGAGAATGGGTACATCCCACAACTAGCCGTTGAACAAAAGACCACCTCCAAAATTGTGTGTAAATTTCGATTTTCGATCGAGCAAAGTCATTTGATCGTCCTTTGATCTACCCGATTATTGTAGTAACTTTCAAGCTGAAATAATGGCTATTAAAATCCATTACCACCGACGAGTTCGGTATAGAGTATCTTATGATGATATACACATCATATTAAACAGTAAAACAGCCATTAGGAGAGTGTGTACATCTCATCTAAGATTGTCTAAGAATGTAGGGGTCTCCAGAGCAGATAACGGGATATTAGGCGGTTATTGTTATTTGGGTTACTGGACACGGGGACACATAAGGTAACACAAGGCCACCCACGAAAGAATCAAATGAATTCCCTGCGTGAGATTCACGTTCCTCTAAAGAGAGGCAAGAAAATGGTTTCACAAAAACTCTCTTCAATAGCAAAGTTCAGGTGAGATATTGAATCCATTTGTAGAGACTTCAGATCGTTATGGCCCTACATGGATATATGATGAAGAGAATTTTCATTAAACCCATCAAGATTCCATCTACGGAAGGTCATAGCAGTGATAGCGGGACACTGAGCTCTAAGGTTTCACGCCAGACCATTGAGATTACCTGAAAACAACTTCTGCAGACTCCGCAATTATGAGAAGGACATCTTCTATATCATTGCCCGGAGCTTGGGAATCTGAGTAGAAGAATTTTTTAAACAACCAGAATTTAAAAAAGTTAAAATTTTTATCAAATAAACTGAGGTGTTCACTTTTATTTGACGCTCACAGTACATGGTATGTATGCATAAATGTGTTTCTAGGTGGTGTTACTAATGTATTGGAAATCAGTTAAAAAGTCTAAATAAGTACACACAATAGCAACAACCATACCGGAAATACCATCAAAATAAAGGAAATGAAAAAAAAATTTTGTAAATAATCACACGACTACATACAGTTTTTCAACGGAATAAAAGAATTTTAAATAAAGACGATTTATTTAATAGATTTGCAAGTAAAGGATGATCATCCTTCTTCTCAGTCTCACCACAGAGTTTTTCACCTGTCAGAACCTAATGATTTCAATTAAAATGCAATTCGCCTGTGTTTGACTACAAAGACTTTTAATTTCTATGCGAAATAAAGTAAATACACGAACATAATGTGTATCTTAACTGGAAAATGTTATTCTATATAAAAATTGTGGAATTTGTTAATATATTTCTACAAGACAATTATTTATTCAATCTTTATTTTAGCAGAGATTGGTTATTTTTTTAAGAATACTTTGTGCCTGGTAAATCCTAAGAAGTCAATAGACCAAGAATCGACTTACTATACCGTATGTTTGAATATGGCGGATCAATGTGTTTTGTACGGTATATGAGTTAGTCAGTTATGAAGAATAAAACTAGATTTGTTGTAAGAGTTTCTTAAATGTGTTGGAATCTATTAATTTAGCGGTAAATCAGTTCCACCGCACACTCTCCGATTTCGCAATATAATTTTGAGGGTGTTGGTGCGCCGACCAACAAATCAATATTGATAACAATAATGGGGGATATCAAGAATACTCCAGCTGAAAGATGGCAACACAGTCCTTGAAGTGTCGTAAGGCCTAGTAGTAGGTTTTGGCTTATAGACATGAGGCGACTTCCTCTCAACGATTTCTTGGCAAATATTCTGCGAGAATAAAAGTTCTCCCAAATATCGTCGTTTGGAGTCAACTTTAGAGCTGTAGATCGCCCCCCCAACACCATGCATAAAATTAACACACACAATATAAGTGACGCGAGATCGCTGGTCGTAAGTTCTAACTGAAAAGATTGTAATGATCAATTATGTATGTATGTAGTATATAATGCGATTGTTAGAATTTTGCAAATAAATTTTTCCGGTAAATGACCATGGAAGACCAAGTAACAATAAAAACTTACTGTTAGCGATTTACCTTTAAAAACGTTGAAATATCAGCCTCGTCAGATTGCAAATAAACAGTTAAGAAAAAATGTATTCAATTTTAATTATCCTTATTAATCATGCAACTTTTTGTGTGCCACTTTCACCACTGTTTCTAACCAACAAAATTGCTTTATTTGTTATTCTTTGTTATTCCTTTTGCGAATAAAGCACTAACAAATTTACGACACAGACTTGTTTCTGTAGATCTTGTAACAGGTGATCTTCAATACTACGATAGTTTACTTCACACCGCAAAACGTCCGTCTTCTACTCTGACTTTGCATGCTTTGCCTTGCCTTTTATATAGCGAAGTAAACAGTCTGATGAAACATGTTGTTTACATTCACACCTGCTCTCTTCTTTGTTGTTTTGGTATCTTGTTTAAGTTCATCCCTTCAGAGTTGTTGTTGTTTCTTTTACTTGTTTATTCCTTTTTCTTGTTATACTAATGTTGTTGTGTATTTGTTAATGAAGTAAACAAGTACGTTGTTTTGTTTTTGTAGCTTTTGTTTAACATTTTAATGNGCTTAAACGACGAACTTTAATGTTAAACGACGTTACACCATTTCCATTTTCGTAACAATACTTTCTAAAGTATAGAGATGTGCCAATAAAAAGTAGCTTAGAATGTCGTTCTTCACTTTTTCCCAATTGAAGAATATGTGAAGATCGTGGCAGCTAGAATGCTCTTAGTCTTCCGGATTAGGTCTAGCGAGTTCCTATGGGGTGGGCCACTATGCACTGCTGAATGATGGATTTGACTGCAGTGAGCTTTGCTTCTGAGGTAAATATCAGAAATTCATACAGTGTTTTCCAGGCGGAGCTTCTGAGTAATGTTTAGACCACCGAACTAAACAGAAAACATATACCGAAGAGGTTATGGTATTCGGTCAAATCTGGCCTGAGAGTATAAAAGGCTGTTACATTATCAAAATGAATTATGCTGAGTACCTGGTCATTGTGGCGATAAAGTTACGGATGTTGCTGATTCATTCATGTTCGGCTTAGAAGCTACAATAGAAGAGAACAACAAGTTTCTCTTTGTAGCAATTGAGGAAAAGTTCGATCTGCTCGTAAACCGTTCATATAGTTGTTAAACGGACTATAGGTTTGCTCGGGCTTTATGGCCAAAGTTCACTTCTATAGGAATGAAACTAATCCTAATCATAAGTAGACGAGAGATGAGTGCTTTGGTAGCATGGCTCCTTTAAGCATATAATTGGCAAATGAAAGAGAAATATCTTTCACTTGAAAATATTACTAACAATTTTCCTCTAGGTTATACGCATGCCTCTCACAAATACACTCACATTTTTATTATGTTCTCTTTGTGCGATGCGATGCGAAATAAAAAAATGTTTGATTAAGAACGAAATACAGCCCCTATAACTGATCGGAAAATCGGAAAAAAATTTTTGTATTCTTTTTTCGTTTGACAAAACAGACTCACTTTTGAAAACGTTCAACCGGAAATAAATGCACACTCTTCCAGATGTACATAAACATATGCAAGTACGCATCAAACGCAGCACAAACTTCTCCTATGAAATTTTTTATTCCGCATAACATTCCATTTGGCTGGAGACAAAAAAGGATGACAGACATAAAAATGAAAGCCAAAACAACAATAATTAACATAATGACACAATGTATGCGAATGGAACGTAGGCTGTCAAATGCAATGAAAATAATGTGGTTAGTAGTAGTGTGTGTGTGTGATATGAAAATATTCTCATTCATGAAAATATTTGTTTTGTTCACACAAAATGTAGACGTGAAATGGAAATAATAATACAAACAAAATGACAAAAGAAATAAAGAAACGTGAACTAAAAATCTAAATAAAAAGAAAACAATACAGCACTGTTCATCAACGATACAGTAACGTATTTGGAAAGGATTGTGAAAAAAAAATAATTTGAGAACATAACCAACCGAAATCGCTGTACATCTAAGCGCTGAATTAATTTACTTATCCTGGTTGACTTAAACAAATTGATTTTCCTGATCAGTATATCTCGGGTAAATGTTTTTTAAATCGAAATGATTGTATTGGCTTTTATGATTGACGTTTAATTGATCATTTGCACGCAAATGAGTACATCTTACTGAAATAAACAAATTAAAATTATTTTGTTTTTGTAATGAAAAATTAATTCCATTATTGAGCTCAGCTGCTACACAGAACTTACAAATCGATCGTCAGTCAAGCTTCAGTTAAAGAACCTATTAAAAGCGTCTCTCGAATCAACTCACCTTGCCAGAATTGACAACATCTGCCTATGCGTACTAACCTAAAAATTTACCGAAAGCAAGGTTCATGCTTAAGTGTGGAAATGCAGATAAGCAGCTCTAAAAGGCTTTTCGAACGCTCTATTGACTTTACTTGATAAATTAAATGATAAAAAGAGTGAAAAATTCCGTCAAGAGATGACTTCAATTGAATAACGATTACATGGAGAACGAAAAACACGAATATTCACCGACTAATGCTAGTCACTCAAACTCGTTTTAATATCTGCACTTATTCGATAGTTTTTCATTAAATATTGCAACTAAGAATGGTTAAACTTAGAAAAAGAAGAAATAAAATCACACCTTTCGCATTCAAATGTCATAACATATTGTATTGGTTCGAACAAATTGGTTAAAAAAAGTTAAATTTAAAAATCGGCTTAAATATGGCTACGTACTTAATAAGTTTGTGTGAAAAATAAGAAAAAAAAAACGTAACGGTTGAAGAGACTTATTCTCTTTGTTTAATTATTGTTCAGCAAAGACGAGAATACTCGACATAAAGTTAATACAAGATCTGGTTTATTAAAATAAACAAGATTGGTAAGCTAACATGATAATAACAAA
>QOCX01005068.1:0-11370 GCA_005959815.1 Sarcophaga bullata | reverse complement strand
TTCAAAGGAATACAAAATTTTTGTTGTTGTTGTTGTTAATGTTCATACTTTGATTAAGGAATTATGATTCATTATTTTATTATATTTTGATATTTGCGCCACGTCTAAGAGATATGGAGAGGAGAATATGGAGATTTTGTTGTGCTAATGCTATTGATGCTGTGGCCGGGAGAAGGTAATCAACTTTTTGACATGTCGGATGATGAATATCTTTTTTAGCTGCTTGGAATTGATGATGATGATGAGGATGATGACGATGGTCAAGAAGACGAATTGATGGTGGCAGTGAGTGTTGAGGCCAACTGACTGGTCTGATATGCAGCCGGCATAAGTTTTTCTTCGGCTGTAGTTTCTTCACTCCCTCTCTCTCTTCTCTTCTCTCTCTCCGTCTCTCGTCTCTCTCTCTCCTGTGTGTGTGTGGTGTGTTTGAGTGTCTTTCACACATTTTCGTATTTGATTTCAAAATTATAGTATTTTCACCATTTTTTCCTAATTATTTAATCGTATATGATTTTTAATGTACAATAAACGTTTTTCATGATGATTTTTTTTTTTTTTGTTCACTTCTCTTCCTCATTCTTTATTGGCAATGCAAGTGCATATGATGGCCCATTATACACTTTTGCAACACATCACATCCATCATATTTGGCTTAAATAAAGTGTCTTCCAATTACGTTTGATGGGAAAAATCATAATTTTTCCGCAAAAGAAAACAAAAAAACGTTTAAATGAGGTGTTGATTTAATGTTGAATTTGATTTGAAATTTATTTCAACTTTAATTTGTTAAAAAAAAAATTTTTATAATAATCGTAATATTGTACCTGATAATAGCAGTTATAGTTACTGTTATTGTTGTTGTTGTTGTATAAAGTAAAAGTGCTTAATTTCGTTTTTAAAAAAATTACACTTTTTGTGAAAAATTATTTACGATGATGCCTGCCCAGAATTGTAAACAATTTGATGATTTCGCTTTCATTTGTATAAGCCGGTAATAAAGTATTATTTATGTAATCAAATAAGGAGGGCTGTGTGTTAAGTTAATGGCTATCAATCCTAAGGAAACGGGAAGAAAGATTTATTCTACGTTTTGATAGATGTTTGTTGATTTTGTCGCACTCTAAAGCAGGCGTAATTCTAACTGCAGAGTTGTATTGACCACTTACATATGTATTTATTACGCATACATATGTATGTATGTGTAGGCCCAAGTACGATTTAATCGGAGAGATTATTTTCCTATTACACTAGCCAGCCAAATGTCCAACTTTTTTGATATTCATCAGGTCAAGTTTGCATACACGTATTATGCTAAATTACACGA
Source organism: Sarcophaga bullata (assembly GCA_005959815.1). Lineage (NCBI taxonomy): Eukaryota > Metazoa > Arthropoda > Insecta > Diptera > Sarcophagidae > Sarcophaga > Sarcophaga bullata. The sequence continues at coordinate 10,046 of QOCX01005068.1, read as the reverse complement.
GTTTGTTGGCATGCCATCAGGTCGTGTTTGCGAGCGAAGTTCGCTCATGGAATACATACATACATAATTGGCCATTACAACCCTTCAGTCAGGATTACGGCCTAGCTTCTCACACCACTTATGTTGTGTGTGTTAATTTTATACATGAGTGGCGGGACCTACAGTTTAAAGTCGACTCCGAACGACAGATTTTTTTTGAGAAACTTTTCATGGCAATTTTATTTTATTTACTCTCAGAGAGTTTTTGCCAGAAATCCTCTAAGAGGAAGCCGCCGAAGAAATTTTTTTTAAATTTCGTTTTGTTGCAGATGCCTGATAACTGGGATTTGAACCATGCTCTCATATCTAATAAGCCAATACATTACCTAGTAGACTACAGCGACTACTACTGTCATCAGCATACAAAATGGGAAAATCAATCTTTATTGCAAGCAGGTCAAGCTCTATTAGCAATCTTTGGCTGGAAGGAAGGGAAGGAGGAGATAAAGCTTCTCAGTAACGATTCCAGAGATAGCTTTAAAATTTAATAAAATAGCTGACTGAACTGACTGTGCTCAATGGCTGCAATTCCATCTCCACTTATATAATTCCAAGTCTCTCTGACCAAATTTTTAAACTCATAGCTAGGTACACGGTGTTTTACCTTTAACCTTTGCTGCAGAAGATGTAAGGCCCTTTCTGCAATCATTCAGTTTGAAAATCTCCCGAACTATCTATTGAATAGTAAAGGTTCTTTGAAGCACTCTACTTCACAAACGTATAACGTAACCTCCTTAGGACGGAGTGGTAGCCGCTGATATCAAAAAGCTCACTTGAGCAAGCATAGCGGCTGGTGGACGCAGTCCCTGTGCTGTCCAAGATCTACAAAAGCTTAGAAAGAGGAAGAAGTCGGTCAGCGCAAGGGCTGCACATTCAACAGATAGTCCTGGAGATTTATTCTCATGCATAGTCAGATTAAGGCATTTTGGGTCAGGTATGACGAAGAAGAGGATGGCTAGGATACAGTCGCCAAAAGCAACTGAATATGGACAAAGAGAAACGATTTGTCTAACTTTGTTGAGTCCCTATGCTTTTTGTACGGACTAAGATAACAAATGTTTGTAGATGTGAGGATTGAACTGAGAGCTTTAACTGTGCCAGCAGAGAACTGACACCAGCAGAGGAAACCTATCGCTTTCCGAGAAACTCAGAAAGTGTTTATCAGGCAATCCTTCTATTATTCTGTTTTTCAGATTAAATATGTAACATGAAAGGGGGCGAAAGAACTGATATGCGAGTATAATTTGCAAGACTGTAATCGATAACTGTGGCAACTAACTGTGTGTCTAGGCTGGCATCAGTTGGGAGTTACGCAGGCCTTTATTGAAATTTGTAACGAATTTATTAGAAATGAATCGAAGATTCCATATTGTATTTGTATACTCATGGTGGCAGTTATAAATATGGCGGACAGAGTAAAAACAGAGTTGTTTAGGCACCACTTGTAAGAGGACACAGAAAACACATGTTGTTGCTATCCGAATCATCCAATTCAAGCCAAAAAGTAGTTGGCAGTTATCGATTTATAGTGGCCGCCGTTGAAAGTAATAACCTGATCAAACAANGTTGCTGTCCGAATCATCCAATTCAAGAAGTTAATAATCGTCGATCTATAGAGTGGTCGCCGTTGAAATTAATGATTGGATGATGTTGCAACTTACATATGAGTTGTGTATTGTCTTACTAAACAAGAGCTCTTCAGTGCTGATATTTTGAACTTCCGGTAGTAACTCATAGAGTAAATAATTGCCATAAAATAGCTCCTCAAACCTATGTAGGGTGTTGGAAGCCAGGCCATAATCTTAACTATAGGCCTATAATGGCCAATAATGTTTGTTTAAATGATTATTGTGTGTGCGTATGATTATTTCTTGTAGAAATATCACGACAGAAAGAAATTTGTGGGACTCAAATTACAGAAACGTTACATACAGTCACAGACAAAAAACCACTTACACCGCAAATTTTTTTTGGTTTTTTATTTTCTTTATATTCGATGCCTATGGTGACAGTTACAAATATGGCGGACAGAATAAGGACAAAGTTGTTTAGGTACCACTTGTAAGAGGACTCAGAAGGAATGGATATTTGTGATCTTATGTAGGATCTCGAAGTCTTATTGAATGAAGTCTTAGTGAAATGAAGTGCGGATCGTATTGAAAGAATGAAGCTGTTTAAGCTGTACGTTCCGCCACTCATACATAAAATTAAGACACACAACATACCTTACTGGCGTCTTGTATGCAAATGAAGGAATGTGATGACAGGGATGGGATTGAAGATATGTTCTGTTGTCTGTATTCCGCTAGTATTGATTAAACCATACACATCGCCACTGTCAGCACTTAATCAAAAGCAATCGAAATTCTTGAATGTTTCAAAAGAAAACCAAGACAACAACAACAACAACAACAATAGCAAATACATTTATTTAATTAAATTGAAACAATTATTTCGGGTTTGTTTTTTTTTTTTTTTTGTTGTTTTTATTTGAAAATATTTTTCATTTATTTAGTTGTTAGCTCTGCACACTGTTATGGGAATTGAAAAGTTGTAGAGAAACAACAATATGTTTCACGTTGCAATCAATCTAACATGCAACATAAAATTCCTTTTTATTTTGAAATAACCTCCCCCCTGCAAATATATTCTCGAAATTGCACAATAAAACCAGGAGAGAAAAAAAAGAAAAAACATTAGACTTATTAAACCCTTTCGGCAACTATTTCCACCAATAGACACATAATGACAACAGCAGCAACAACAACAACAACTACAAGAAGAAATAAAAACAACATTAAAGAAATAAACTCGGAATTGTTAACTTTATTTTGCATACGAAAAAAGTCTTCAAATACCAATAACAACAGGCAATAACAACAATAAGAAACAAAACCATAATGTTGTTGTTTTGTTGCATGTTCTTACCCTTGTTGTTGTACTTTGTATTCGTATGTTATTTTTCGCATGCATACATTTGTTTGTGCCGCCAATCCATGGAGAGCGAAAAGGAGCAGCAATAACGTATTTGCCACACCAAAAGAAAAACCTCAAACTGTCCATCAACTTGCGTTTGCTTGTGCAATCAACCATCAAAATATCGGGAGTATATTTATATTCAAAAAACAACAACAACAACAACAACAACAACAATAGTGTTGGTGGCAGCAACAATATAAGAAATCATATGTAATACAACAACAACAACAACAACAATAACAAGTTACTTGCAACAACATTTTGTATTCAGTTGTTCGTGTTGCCCTCCTTGCGTTTTTTTTTTTCTCTCTGTTCGAGTTGTTGAAATTTCCATGTGGCATCAAGCATAATACAAACACATATGCATGCCTGCATGCTTGTGTATTCAAGCAGAAATTTAAAAGAATGCTTTCGTTCTAGGCCCTACCTTTTTATTTTTAAATTTCAACAAAACAAAATTTTTTCTTTTCATTTTAAAAACCTTTTGATGACAATCGAAATGTCCATGAGATTTTCCATCACAGTGGAGTAGAAATCAAGCTGAATATTGCCTCTGAATGGGGATGGATGGTGGTTTGTGATTTATTCGTATACACGATTATTCGTATACGATTTAAGGAAATCACTCAAGGAAAATTCTAACAGGATCGAATTGCACGATCTCTGTAACCAGTTCATATCATTTTTACGTGAGACGAGCAATTGATCAAATCGATCGTCCTCTGTGTTCAATTATCATAATGTTATATGCTTGCATAATATGGTCGGAAGCACTCTCCGTGGAGGCGCACTGTCCTCGGTGTACCGCCTAAACACGACTAGCCAGATAAGTGATTTCAGAGAGTGTCTGATGAAGCGGTACTCGTATTGGCGAAGACAATACCGATAGACTAATTGGCTGACGTGTTGAGGCGCCAATAAACTCGTCATCGCGATGACCCATTTCCACTAGCAGCTATAAAAGCAGAGGAACGAACGCCATCCACACACAAATGGCAGCCACGATGGGAGGACAGTGTATAGGGAAGATGAAGTATTCGCCTTGTTCCTAATACAATCCCTTTAATGGACAATTACCATTGCGAGCTGAACTTCTACGCTACCCAGTTCTTAAACTAACCGGTCATGGATACTTCAGAAAATGCCTGCCAAATTTGGACATGATACCATTCCCTACATGCCCAAACTGCGTAGATTAGGAGGTAGAAGAGAAGCATATTCTAATATGTAGCTCTAGATTTATGGAAGAAGTTTTAAATTCTGAAATTCTATGGAGCCAATACAGCCAAAGAATGGCTATGCTGGAACTCCGAAGGTTGAAGTACGAAGGCGAAATTTAATTTAATGCGATAAAGTTTTAAAGCTACCAGCCCTCCACGAAGTAACACCTTACGGAAGTCCCGTGGGATAGGATAGTTAAAGATACAAGCGTATGAAACAGCAATGCTGAATCCTGCACACTTTTTATGGAACAAAAGTATGATTCCCACCTCCGGCTCAAAACAAAAAAAAAAAAAAAAACATAGCACAGTCGAATTGAAACCCATGTCGTTAGTGTCCGAATCATACAATTCAAAGCCAAAAAGAATTGGCAGTCATTAATCTATAGTGTTGCCGTTGACAGTGATGGCTTTCAAACAAATATAAATGAATGAGCTGCAACCAAGGATAATTTATTGTTCCCTGTTTAAGCTTTAGCCCTGATATCTTAAACGCAATACAGTAAAATGTAGGGTTTAACGGGCTCCTTTTCAGTAATCTTCCGGTAATAACTCACATAGTAAACAATTGACATTATAAAAGGCCTTCAAACATGTGTGGGGTATTGGAAGCCAGGCCGTAATCCTAACCCTACGCCTGTAATGGTCAATAATGTTTGGTTAAACGATTATTGCGTGTGCATACGATTATTTCTTGTAGAAATTTCTTTCGACAGAAAGAAATTAGTGACACTCAAATTACAGAAACGTTACATACAGTCACAGAAAAAAAACTACTTACACTGTTGTATGTAGACTTTTCTCTCGCCAATTTTTTGGTTTGTCTAATAATTTCTAGTTTATAAAGAAAATATATTCGATTTTGTCTTCAAATATTTTTAATTGTGACTGCCTTAAAGAACGCTATAAGACCTTATATGCTATATGTAGACTTTTTTCCTTGACTGTAATATGTATGGAGCTCTGTCAAGATCATTAAAAATTCTACCTCCTTTTGCTCCTTTGCAATCTGCTAAGGGAAAGTGTTGACTTTGTTCTGATTCAGTAACGATTCAGATTCGGTTCTTGTGGGACATTTAAAATCATACTCTTGAGCTTAAATCCGATATCCAAGGCATCATTACTGAGTATAGTCACGCTACTGTGAAAGCCATGAAAATTGTTTTTTGGCTGAGAGTTAAAGCAGAAATATTTTAGTATACTTAAGCCTTTAGTTATGGGTAAACCTATCTTCTCACAACCACCTCAGTTGTAGATTTTAATTTTATACATGAGGCGGCGGACCTACAGTTGAAAGTTTCTCAAAATTTTCGTCAATAAAGAATAGATTAAAATTCGTAATTGTATAGCGAAGTCAATAGACGTTTAGTAGTATGTCTGTGGACTTATTGGACAAAGGCGTCCGTTAGTTCAAACCACAGCTCAGGTGAAAAAAAATATACTCTTCTCGGCAGTCTTTTGGTAGAAACTTTGATGGATAAATAAATTGCCGTGAAAAGTCTATCAAACTTAGTCGTTCGATTTAAACGTTGGTCTCGGCCAATTCGTGATTAACACCCACAACATGGAATGGTGGTGAGAAGCTAGGTTGTGGTCCGCTGACTAAAGCCATTGTAATGCCCTGTTTCAGTAAGAAGTATTGCATAGTCAGTTCGGGCCATATTAACACAAATTTCTTGCTTCTTTGGCTTGTGTTCGCTGTGCCTTATAATGAGGCAAATGCATGCAAGTATTGCATTACTTACAGACTGCATTTCTAGGTAGGCAATACAAATAGCGTTGTATTGTTGTTTATGTGGGTACGTTATGGAGACGTATACATCTTATGGTTGTTTTTTGTATTTATTTTGCATATTTTTTTTTTTTTTTTTTTATAAATTTTTGTTTTATTGTTGTAAATTATTTTATTTATTTTTCTTTCGTTTTTTTCGTTTATTTTTTTTTCTTCGTTTCATTTTATAGTTTGGCAAACCTTTAAACGTTCATCGTGAAACTTGTATTTGAATGCAAATGTCTGTTTTGTTTTGGTGGCTGTCCTTCTGTCTGTCGGTGGGTCTGTCCATTTAATTGTTTTTGTTTTTTTTTTTTTGTATTTCATGAACGTTTCTTATATTTTGTACGTTACGATTGGTCATTCCAGTGTGAATATAAAGTGGGGTGCCTTTATGTTTTTTTTTTCCTCTTTCAGTTCTGTGACTTCTTCGCCTAAAAACCACCAATAAAATTTGTTCATGCGATGACAAATAACCATGGCACGACATGTGGTCTTGACTTATAATGCAAAATAGAAACGAAATGAAATTTGTTTTCCAATGTTGTTTTTTTTTTTCATCAAAAATTGTTGCATTTTCTAAGAAAAGACAAAAAACGAAGAGAATATGTGTGCCAACAATATTGAAAAAATATTTTCTTGTTTTTTTTAATAAATTGTTAAACTTCTTAATTAATTTAATGAATTGTCATTAGAAGAGTGTAGCTCGAACCAAGGTACTTTTAGCCCTACCGAAAATTTACTCCCTTAACACTTGCAACATTATTCTTCACTCGTCTTTTCTAAACAGATTTTTTTGTTGGATTGCTTTAACGGGTGGATTTTTTTAATACCGTTGATATTTGAAAAATAAAACAACACAAAAATATGTGCAAAAGTAAAGGAAATAAATAGTAGTCGATGCCGTGGTCTTAGCCAGGTAGGTGTGGTTCAAACTCTAAATTAGACATTCGAACCAAAACGAAACAAAAAAAAGAAACAAAGAAAAAAACAAAAAAACATATCGAGCGGCGATTCCCTCCTCAGCAGATTTCTGGCAAAAACCCTCTGAGAGTATCAAATAAGATTGCATTAAAAAAAAAAAAAAAAAAAAAAAAAAAATGAAATAGTTTCTTGAGGTCGACCTCCAACTGTAAGCTCTTGAGCACTTATGTATACAGAATTAAGACACACAAACATAAGTGGTATGAGAACCTAAGGTCGTAATGCTGACTGGAAAGTTCTAATGGCCCAAGTTGATGTGTGTGTGGCATGAAGGATGCCTGCCATTTATTTCGTAAACATTAATTCCGCATAAATGTTGCCCTGCAGTGCTGTAGATGACTCCCGAGCGTTTTAAGTTTGGACTACATTTTTGCAGCTTACGACAATTATCTCAAGGCAGACATGTGGTCTTTCAGGTCTAAAATTGTGTCTGCACAAGGGCACGGTTTTCCTTCCCAACAGTTGGCCATCAACGCTGCTGGTAGGCAATATATTCTTTGAAGATGTCATGAAGCTTAAAGATTCTTAATGGCAAAAAACCGCGCAGTTCTGAGTTGGAAAGCCTGTGAAATGAAATATGAATGTGCAGTGAGAATTGGTTTTGTATTTTCTGCGGGAAGCGAATGGTTTTAGAATACGAATGCCCTAGAGAGCAAAACGTGTCAAGAAGAGGTAAAATTTTTATTCCCTACCTTACATCGCAGACAATGCATGGCGAATATTTTACTGCCACTTCCTGGGGCGATTTAATGAAAGTCTCCATTGGGTCTTAGACTCTCTTTTTGCAACAAAACAAGAGAAAGTGTACACATATATGCTGTTTCCCTGGGAAAATCCATTATTTAGGCTACAAATCTCTCTCTCATTCGCCATATCTATAGCCGGCTAATGGATAATGTATTGTCTTTATAAACTAGAGCTCCTCAGGTCTGACATCTGCAACAGAATAAAGTAAGAAAAGACTTTCATCGAACACGTTTCAGCAATCTTCCAGTAAAAACTCACCCTGTAAACAAGTGCCATGAAAAAGCTTCTAAAATCGAATAAGTTCTGCCAATCACAGGGGAAAGGTACTCACCCAACATTTGTTGATTATTCTTGTTTTCAAATCTGTAGAGGGAAAAATTTGACTCTAGCGATGAAATCATCTTGAAGGCAAACTGTATAGGACCTCACTTCTTTAATATGAGGTAGAAATTACACCAACTGTGGGCCGCAACTGTTATAGGAACATGAAAATGGATTTCAACAGAAGGGCATGGATCTAGAGATCATGTAATCCCAGAAAGCACTACACATTCAACAATCGATTTAATGCTGTAACGAATTCAAGAACAAATTATCTGAAGAAATAATCTGAAGAAATACTGGCCACCTAAATCATAAAATTTAACGCCTTGCAATTTTCTACTCTGCGGTAAAGTCTCGGACTTATGCGAATAAAGCAGAAACAATTCTAGAGCTTAAATCCGATATCCAAAGCATCGTTAGACTCTATGAAAAAATCATGGAAATTTTTTTTAAAGAAACTAAAGCGCGGTTGTCATCAGATTTCTGGCGGCCATTAAACGAATGTTTTACAACTTAATTGAACCTACGTGTTGGGTGTGATAACTTTATACAAGAGTGGTGGGCCTAGTTTGAAATCGACCCGAACTTCTTTAATGGAATCGGAGAACTCTCAGATTTTTAGTCAGAAAACGGAGAGGGTTCCCGAAGAAATATTTTTTTAATTTTTTTATTTTGTTTCAGATATTTAAGCTGGGTTTTGAACCATGGGTTCTCGACTACATACATACATAATTCGCCATTATAAGCCTTCAGTTAGTATTACGGCATAGCTTCTCACACCACTTATGGTGTGCGTGTTAATTTTATACATGAGTGCCGTGAACGAACGACAGATTTTTGAAAAACTTTTCATGGCAATTGTATTTACTCTCAGAGAGTTTTTGCCAGACATCTGCTGAGAGGAAGCCGGCAAAGGAATATTTTTTCTTATTTCGTTTTTGATGGCTGACCGGGGATTCGAACCCTGGCTTTTCGTCTACAGCAATTGAAAATGATATTTTAAAATGAAGAAAGGCATTCCTACTGAGAAACCCTTGGCACTTAAGTTTTTCAAACCTGATTATGGATTTCAAATTTTGTGAATAGCTTTGCTTAGTTGATTACTTTTTTGTTCGAATTTGGTGCGAATAGGGTATCAATCGTAGCTGATGTAATGCAGTTTGTGTAAGGCTCGACCCTAAAACCGAGAAATTTACTTATCATCGTGATTTTCTTATTTAAAGAAAATGTAAGACGCTTCAATCTTCCGCGTAATAATAAATCCAGAAGGGCCCTCGATTCAATAAAGAGGGATAAGATCAAGATGTGCCTTTAAAGGAAAGAGAAAGAAACAAAAAGGGATTTTAATTGGTTTCCGATGCCATAAAAGAAGGGCCACAATAATGGGAATATGGATAACGAAACTGACAGAGACAAGCTTTAAGGGAATTCTTGAACGGACAGGCAATATGTTTTGACTCAAAGGGGACTTCAATTTTAAGCATGAAAATTTTTACAGAATTCTCATCTTCCTAATCAGTGACTTTAATGGAAATTATTCGCGTTCCACAAGTCAAGGTATTTATCATTGAAGCAGGAATACTCGATTCCGAAGAAAAAAAAATTTTTTTCTGAAATTTCCTGTGTTCCAAAAACGCTCTGCGAATATCTCCATTAAAGCCATTAAAATGGCGACGATTCCATCAATGGATTTTATACGAAAATAAAAAGACAACAACAACAATAAAAAAAAGAGAACAATAAAAAGAAATAAGAAAATAACTAAGAAATGCAAACAATATGCCTGCATATACATTATGCTCCCACGCCTTCAAAAGATGTTAACAACAACACAATAAAAAAGCAAAAAAAGCAACAAAAAAAAACACGCGGCAATAAAAGCAAAGAAAAAACATGAAAAATATGTTGGAGTTTTCAAGCCAAATGTAACGTAACCATAACGTTCAAAACTACAGTAAATAGAGGGAGAACTGAGAAGAAGA
>QOCX01005067.1:0-13472 GCA_005959815.1 Sarcophaga bullata | reverse complement strand
ATAATTCTTGAAAAAGAGATTGTTTTTTGATATTTTATCCTTTTTACTCCACTAGCCATCCCTAACAGTATCGTTATATACACGAGTGAATAATTATTTTACTTCAAGTTAACGACATAAATTCTATGGCCATGACTCAACTTCATAATAAATTTATAAAAAAAATACCAATTATATTTTATTGTAGCGATAAAGCCTGTACTGTATTATTGTTTATAGACAGTATATTTACGTTAGGTTTTTCACTCGATTAATTTGCGTAACTAAATTATTTATAATTTTTTTACTACATAATGTACATATAATGCCATAATATAATATTTTAATGCATACATTTGAAAAAGTTTGAATTAATAATAAATATTTTTCTTAGCAATGTCCAATAATATTTTTTTAGTTTCCAATTTATTTTCGAGTAATGGGTTGCGTCTACCTATGCTATCATTATTTGAATCCGCAAGAATGGGTGAACATAGGACATCATGCGAGACGATTTTTTTTCATACTACTCTGCATATATTTTTCCAGCCGAAAGCAGAACTTTGTCATATGTCCAGACAGAATAAAATTCACAGATGAGGATAACGACCAGAAAAGAATTAAGGATAGAACAAATTATTTTGGTTGGGAAAGGAAAAAGCAAATATTTATTTAAACAGCTGTGTTACAACCACACCAAATGGCTTTAATGAAACTTAAGTGTCCGTAAAGTCGTAACGATGTATGACCAATAAGACATTCTAGACACATTACGTCTTTAACATCAGTTTCAACGTTGCTAATTCAACGACCCTTTGACGAGCGGCGATGAGGATAAATGAAAAATTACGATACATGACAAATGAAACTAGAGAAAAAATGTGTATACATTCTTTCAAATTAATGCAGTGTCATTATACATAATCAGAATTGTAAATTCTATTTAGTAACGGAATAGTTTATATTGTATTTCTATATAGGCTCTGAAAAAATTAGAACATGAGACGTCGATACATGATGATAAAAGGTTGCGTGTGTTTGTAGGAATTGTTGATTCAAAGCGGGTATAGATCAGCTTCTACCCATGTATATTTGAAGAAACGATTAACACACTTCTATTTTACCATCCCGTAGTGCACGACTAACGACCTAGTTCTTCATCTTATTACCTACCTATATTTTAAGAGTCGACTCGTCCAACGGAACCAAGGATTCTTTTTTTTTTTTTTTGAGAAGACTTTCGCAAGCCACCTCGATAGGTTAGCTCTGCCATGAGTTTCTTGCTCAGAAGCCGATGAGTCTGCTGAAGAGAAATTCGTGCCGCAAGAATTATGTATCTTTTTCTTTATTTCTTTTGTGCTTAAAATTGAACCTAAGGCCTTTCCGTATGTGAAGAACGACAACAACACTAACTCTACAAGATACGCGACTTGAAAGCTTATTTCATGTGAAATATTGCCCGCGTCTATGTTGTACGTAGGCCATCTAGGAGCTTTCCATTTTGACACAATTTGTTTAGGATATCTGTCAATATCTTTCTATAAAAGGGACTCATTGTTGTTAAATTGTAAAAATTTTCTCTCTCATGGCAATATGGTTTTTTGTATTCATTCATCTGTTGAATCTACCATTTTAGTCAAGTAAAGTCAGTATTCCATCTGCGGTACCTTACTGAATTGATCATTAACCTATTATTAAGCCACTGTCTTATATACCTTTCGAGAAAGCGCTTACTTCGAAGTGCTAAATCTACAGCAATCAGTAATAATCGGCGGAAATCATCATCTTAAGAATCGTCTTAATCCATTCTTTTCAAAGATGTTACTAAAAAAATCCAACACACCGAAGCTCTTGGACTGATATTCGGCCACCGATTCTGCAGTTCAAATACCGAATTCTGGCTGAGTTCTACGCAACACGTTCTTTATATATTTGTACTTTTATCAGCCATACCTTTGTTGAACTATATCGATTATCGCAGTAAGTAACACCACATCCTTATTGAAGTTTCTTTTCCTTTTCATTGTTCAAGTTTTTTCAACTCAGGCGAATGGTTTATTGTAACAGTTCTTAGAGTGATAAGGTGTTATCTGTTGTTGTCCTTTGTCAAAATAGGACACTGATGATGATGTACATGATGTTTATTGACAATGTTAAGCTCTCAGGTTTATCAGATTCCGGATGGCGGGTACGTGGAGGGTTATAGACTGAAGGCGAGCATTTCCCAAATATTTCTAAATTCATTAAATTCATAGTTAAGAATTTGAACAAATTCAAAATAATTAAAGACTTTAATTGTTTGGGTATGGTACACCCTACTATTATATTGTTGAAGTACCATATATTGCAAGGTATATCAAGTTCATATGCTTATTTTCTCTTAATTTTTTTTTCTAAATTTTTTCTTGTAATAGAAGATACTTTCTTCTTGTGGTTAAGCTTAAATTGCTATGTTAAGTTTTTTTCTTTCTATATTTTAATGTTGCTTTCTTTTTTTTTTTGTCTATTTATGAATTTTTTTTTTGTATTCACATGAACAGAGTAAAGACAATGACGTCAACAGAAAAAATCGTACATTTTTTACTCAATCACGGTGATACATCCTTTGCTTCCGACCCATTTTAATTTAAAGTTGTCACAAAAAAGTAAACGAAAAAAAAAGAACTGAGATAGGTAACTACAGATATGTATATAAAGAATCCATAAAAAAAGGAAACAAATAAGGTATTTTTTGGTTGAGGTTTCCAAAGGTAAACTTTTAAAAGCCATTAAAATATTTCGCAATCATCAGTCAATCTTCATTAGGCCTTATGGTAAATTATGGTAAGTTTTAGCATTAAGGGAAACATCCAAATGGATTTATTGAGTTTTTAAATATAGAACCATTCAAGATAAGTTAATGTCTTTAGAAACTTTTCTTGGTTCTACTGGAGCCTAATGGCTTTTCGTAAATATTTTAGATTATTTATAAAAGAGGAATTTATTTATTTAAACAAACTCTTAATTACATACATAACTGGTCATTACAAACTTTCAGTCAGGATTATGCCCTAGTTTCCCTTGAGACCTACAGTTTAAAGTCAGGTTCTTACTAGAAATCTGGTGAAAGAAAAAATATCTTTTCATATTTCGTTTTGTTGAAGATGTCTGATCTGAGGTTTGACCTCACGCCTAATATGCCAACNNNACGCCAACACTTTACCTACTAGAATACGTCGATTTTGTTTTAATATTGACTGAGATCAATAACACATTCTAATTTGTAGTACGATACAACTACACTAAAAACGTTACCTTTGCCTCTGTTTATAATTCATTTATTTTCGATTTGGCAACTTCTAGAACCTTACTATGTAATTTTGTTTTTGTAATTTTTTGTTATTATAATTTCTTTGTTGATTTGTTGTCGTTTGTTTTTTNGTCGTTTGTTTTTCTTGTTTTTTATACACGAAATATTCAGTGCTTATTTCTTGTTTTCACTGCAGCATACCCATGTACGCCGGTTGAATTCCAAAAGGCTTAAAATGGCATATAAACTGAATAGATAACTGGAGTAGAATCTTTAAATTAAAATTTTTTTTCAGCAATTTTTGTATTCAAACACCTAAAAAATTTTTTAATTTAACAGTAACCTAAAGTCTAAAGTATTCCAACAAGTTAGGCTGTTATAGAGTAACCATCCATCAGAAGGATTAAAATATTTTGTGTTGTTTTGAACAATTTATTTTAAATTAATGGAAATTATTATTTGTTGCCATTCTCAGAGGGCAAAGCTCTTTTGCCAATTCGCGAAACCCACCACTGAGAAGGAGACATATTACCCCTTCGTAGTAAGTAAGTAATAAGTACATAGAAAACAGCTGATACGGAAAAATTTCAATTGGAAGTGTCTTGATGGAATGAAAATAAGAGATTCTAAACTGGGGAAAAAATGAATGGCATTCCAATAAACACAAGAAATATATGCCTCAACCCCTTAAATTATTAAGAAGCATACATTTTAATACTAAGAGAACATACTTAGTAAAGAGACACATAGATAGAGAGAGAGAGAGCGAGAGAGTTTAAGTTAGAAGATGAGAGCAAAAAATGATACGACCAAACCCCGCCTCTATGGAAAAAAAGGAACAGGAAATTGAATAAAAGGAAAAGAATTGCTTTTGCCCATTACACAGTCAGAAAAAGTGTATGTGGGTTCAATTGTTTATTAAAATATTTTTAAATGTATGGGTTAAAAGCCACTCCTACGTAGCCATATTTTGGAGATTTTCTTATAGCTATGGTTTCTTACTTGTTTTTGTTATTGTTGCTGATGCGAAGGATATAAAGTCAGAAAAAAGTGGTTGAACATTTTGAGGTTATTCAGCCATTTGAGGGACTAAAAAAAAATTACACCGTGGGTATGATGAGGAATTCTGTCAATCAGACAAAATGAAATAAATGAAACAATACAAAAACAAAAACAATAATAAAAACAATAGTAAAAACAATAACAAAACAAAAGAAAGTAGGTTAAGTTGCTGACAAAATGGCAGCGTGTAAAAGCAAAAATTTTAACTTTTTTTTTGTTGCTTTTTGTTTTGATTGCGCTAAACTACAAAATAAAGCGTTTTTTATTAAGTTGACGGGGTTTAATTTTTTGCTTTCAACTAAATTTGCCACAAAAAAAAAATACAGGAAAAAAACGCAACGCTTATGTTTTCTTGTGTGTTTGTTTTTGAGTATAATTTATTTTTAACATGAATAAACATTTGCCATTACCTAAGCGTTACTGAAGTACGTTTGTGTAGGTGCTATACTTATTCACACACACTTACACACGTACACTTTTAAGTTAAGGTCATCGAAATGTCAAAAGTTGCCTGTTTCAAAATTTAACACTATTTAGCCAGTGTGTGTTTCGTGTTTATCACTTTCTGAAGCGTATTTCGCTTACCAGTTTTCAGTTTCACTTTTTTTTTGAGAAAGAAAGAAGAAAAAAGAAAAAGAAATAAATCCCGTTCGTACACATGATTGTGGTTCTTTGCCTGTCAACATTTTAAATGGTGCTGTTGCACAATGGGGGCCACCACGTAATAAATAACAATAAATCTCATTAATTTTTAACCATTAATCCCGTGGTTTACCAGCTCAATACAATAATACAGCCACAGATACACTGTCAAAATGTAGAAACTGTAATAGAGGGTCTTTGGAGTTAAAACTTTTTTTCAAATGAAAATTTAACGCACACATACCAAGTTCTATACGATATCTAACACAATGATAATGTAAATTAATAAAATTAATTCTACTTTTCATAGAAATAATTTTAATTCAATTCTTCAATTCCTTTTATTTAATCGAGACTTACTGTTGACTTGGCTTTTGTATCGCAAACCAAACAATTCTTATACTCTGAAAGCAGAAATTCTGTAAATACGTACACATAAATAATGGGTCATTACAACACTTTAGTCAGGTTTATCTAGCTTCTCACACCACTTACGTTGTGTATAAATCACTCCCATTTAGTCAATGTATAGCGGAGTATCATAATTAAAAAAATGCATCTATTAAGACCGAATAACTAACATGTTTCATTTCGTTCGAAATGTCAAACCTGGGCTTCACGTCTAAGGAGCCAAAACGCTACGTATTAGACTACGATGACTTCAATTATATCAGTCAGCAACTTAAAAACCATTTTTAGGCTTCTCATATATTAGCGTACATTATCCAATATCCAGATACGATCTTAAGTTTAAAGTTTTGAACTGAAATTTGTTAAAAGAAAGGAGTGTCCTGATATTCAAGGGCATCTATCTCACACCCTATACAAGACACCCATCAATGGTGGTTTTATTATTACAATTCTAGTGGCTAAAACCATATGTTCAGACGCACAAAATTCCAAACTGGTACTTCACTATCGGGGTATCATAGCCTATCGTTGATACATACTTCCATAACCGAGAAGTTTAGGGAATTTGTTCGACCTCAAGCCATCTTATTGGGTAATTAAATCCCACAGTTGTTTAGCTTTTAATTTTCGTGTATTTGAAAAAAAAGGTCAATAAAATTAATTGCCGTAAATAAGTTTTGAAAACAACTATAAAACATTATTATTTCGTTTGAATTTTTTTTAAATTACGTACAGACTTAAATATTAATAAAGGCACTTGAGAGATTAATGAATGCAATTTAAATCACTTGAATTCCTTGAATTTGATTTAAACAACAACAACAAAAGTTGATTTCATATTTAAAATGCTGGATGGCTTCTAAAATTGCTTATAATCCTTTTTTTTTTTTTTTTGTTGTTTTCAATCAAATTTTTTGACATGTTTTTCATTAAGTATTCTTTTATTGGCATTTATGGGGATTGTTATTAGTCTTCCGTTGAAATGTTTGTATATTGAAATAAAAATTCATACTTTAACTGAATGAAGTATAAACACAACAGTGTCCATAAAATAATTTTTATTGGAATTTTTTAGGAATTATGAAAAATTCATATTCAGCCGAAGCAACAAAAAAAAAAATTTTTTTTTAAATTAACATTTTATTAAATTGAATAGCTTTCCGATATGCTAATGTTTTTTATTTTTTTTTAATTATTTACAATATTTTTGTTAGTTTTTCTAAACTGTATTGTAGAAGAGAATTTTTAATTTCTTCAAATTTTAAATTGATCTTGTAAGTCCGAGTCGTTGAAAAATTAAATAAATTTTGCTCTCTTTCGCACGCATGTATTTGGTTACTTATGCGTGTACTTGATATTTTGTACATTAAAAACACTCATACGCTCCAGTGTCCAGCTCTAATACGCAAAAGTATATTTGGTTACTTCTACGTATACCTGATATTTAGTTCACATAACAAAACACTCATACGCTACAGTGTCTCGTAAATATTTCTGAAAGAATTTTTGAAAGAAGAAAAAAATGAAGAAGAAAATGTGCACTGAAGTTTAAGGTAATCAGCTGTAATTTAATTTAAAAATTAATAATTCTGTAAAAATAGTTGTTTAATATGTAGCTGGTTTTAAAAGGTTTTCTTTAAGAGGGCAAAGCTAATAAAGTCGTGCATTAAGTAGCACTTCCTTGACATAAAATAGGAATACCGAGCCGAAAATTTTGTACAATGTATGGTGAATGTATGTAGAGCCTAGTAAGGAAATGTGATGGATTATTGGACATGAGGCTATCGTTCAAACGCCAGGTCATATATCTACAGCAAAATGACTTCCTCTCAATAGAATTCTGGCAAAAACTTTCAGAGTAAATAAAAAATTGTGGTGCAAAAGGATCTCTAAACTCTGTCGCTTTTAGTAGACTTTAAACTAACACACACAGGACTTCGTAATCCGCGTGTTATGTTCTGTTGCATTAGGTGTTGATAGTTTGTTAACTAAAAATGGATGCAATTGTGCAACTACTTGTAGGGCACCAGTTCTCTGTCCGCTGAGATAGCAGATGCTTAAAGTATTAAATTTATTTTAAATGCCGATAAAAAAGTTTCTTTCGGGTGAGCTTACATATCACTGTGTCTGCAACAGGCCGATAGTATAATAGACAGTGTACAGCACTGGGTCGGAGATTCTACAAGCTTTTACCGCCATATATGCTGGGTAAACAGATTTTACTGAAATTCCCATTGTAGGAACTAGTGATCTGCTGCTAAACGTATTTAGGTAAGGATGATTGAAGAGGTTAATAAAATACATTTAAAAAGGGAACATTTTGTTGCGTATCAAGAATTTGTGTTAATCTTGTTACTTATAAATATTTCCTTTATGTTATTTTATTATTTTTTGGTTATTTCATTTTAATTACAGTGCATAATCTTTTAATTAATTTATTTTTAGAACTTTTGGTTTATTGTTAATTAAATTAAATTGGGTATACCCAATATTTTAAAACCAATTTTAATCGCCCTATTTACGAAATTAGGATTTTTAGGGCTCTTTTATTTTATCTGCGCCACTATATGCCGTACATTGACTAACTATGTTATTTCATAAGAACTTCATAAGTTACAAAAAAGGAATTTGGCAAGCCATTTTGCTTTATTTTTTTGTCTACCTTATTCCATTTGTGGTTTTTAATTTTTTATTCGTTATAAACCATTTCTTTTCAAACATTTGTCGACATTCCGCCAATTCCATTTCACCACCTCATCCACCCAATTATCGTGGTCGTTCGTCACTATCAAGTTGTTTTTATTGCGTTTTTTTTTTCTGTTTCTTTCCTTTTTTTTTGTCTTAGAGGTATCTATTATATATATATTGATGTTTGTTATTGTGTTGTGTATTGTTGTAAATGTATTTGGATTTATTCCATTTTATATATCAATTGGTTGTTTGTAATCAAAGATATCCCAAAACATTCACATGAAAGAAAAAAAATACAAACAGGAAGAGTATAAAGAAATTCATGTTACTTTACTCTTTATTTTTCTCCTTTTTTTCTCATCTCCCCTTTGGCTTTTTTATTAAATTTCATATTTCTTAAAAGTTGAAACCAAAAGTGGTTTACTTTGTTGTATGTGTGAGAGATGGTGTTTTGTTTTTTTTTTTTTTTTTTTTTGTGGTGCCAGAGAATTGTTTTTTTTTGTTGTTTTTTTTATTTTTTTTTTTTTTTGTATCGGTATTTTTATTGTTGCTTTTTAAGGCATTTTCTTCTCATAGAAAGTAAAGGTACTTGAAGCGTATAATTAACTTAGACAATTTCTTTTGAATAACAAATACAAACTTATAGATTTGTTGTTTTTGTAGGAATTTTTTATTGTTTGTTCATTTCGGTAAGAAGAGAACAGAATGCAAAGGAAGAGGTACAAAATTGTGCTAATTAGCGAGAGAGAAAGAGAAACTTTCATACTCGGTTTATTCACTCTCTCTCTTTATTTAAGCTGGACAGCACATTAACAATATTAAAGAGTATAAACAAACACACTTAGTTGTCCATGTATTATATTTAGTTATCCAGTTAGGGGTTTCAAAACTATTGCAAGTCTATCAACTGTAAAGTATCTTTCATGTAAAGTTTCAGTTATTTGGTAAAAGGTTTGTAATTTTAGGATTTGGAGATTCAAACGTGATCGATTTTGGAATATTACGAGAGAGTTGTGGTTGTCGTATGTGACCGTTTGTGCAATAAGTTTATAAAGGAATTTAAAGAGATTTTTAATGTGACATTATCGATACAATACGCAGTGGTGATAATGTCATTTTTATTAGAGTAATTATCCGAATTTGTCGATACATACATACATACATACATTGGAAATTACAACCCTTCAGTCAGGATTACGGCCTAGCTTCTCACACCACTTAAGTTGTGTGTGTTAATTTTATACATGAGTGGTGGGACCTACAGTTTAAAGTCGATTCCGAACGACACATTTTTAAGAAACTTTTCATGGCAATTTTATTTACTCTCAGAGTTTTTGCTAGAAATCTGCTGAGAGAAATATTTTTTTCATATTTCGTATTTGATGTCTGACCGGGGATTTTTCGATTCTTTGTTTTTTTCAGCAATTGGTCCTAACTTACGGCTCCTTTTGGGGTGTTTTACGTTTAAAATTTGCATCTCGTTCCATATACAGTTCAACTTACGCAGTAATTAAAATTGTTTCACCATTCCAAAAGCCATAGACATTACGAAAATGAGCCTGGAAGAACTAACAACGCGAATTCAGAACCGTATAACCGTATGGGAACTGACGTTTTAGGTCTAGCAATTAAAATTACGAACAAGTCATCGCGATGTTAATTTGCTACGAGGATCATACGATTTTACATATTTTTATGAGACAATGTCAAATATTGTCCAACTTTAGTGAAGTTATCGCAAAGATCTCGTTCGAAATGAACGAAAAGCTCATGGAAAACTAACTCAAAAGGATTGGCTCTTACAAGCAATGCTGACATTGGATTTGGTAGATTATGGAAATGTACAAACGTTATAATGAAATGAACTTTACGTTTAAAACTGGAAAATGGAGAACCCTTTATCTTTGTACGTAAGTGTATATTTAATGAGTATATTTTTTCTCTGCGTTTGTATGTGCTCTACGTATTATGTGTGTACTCTTTCTATGTAAAATAAGTTATGACCCAATATATTTGAATTTTTTTTTGCCGTTTATTTACAAACACGTATGTACGTACATGTATGTATATAATGATATATGTATTCATAGATTTGTTTACAATTCCAAAAATTCGTTCTTTTTTTTCATTGATTTTTGTTATTTTTTCTTTAGTTTTTTAATATAAAATTCAAGTCTACAAATGTTTTCTATTTTTCCTCTCATATATTTTTGTTTTGAAATTAATGTATGAGTATTGGTATTGTATGCAAAACAATTCCAGTTAATTTATTTTTTGGTTCTTTTTTAGATTTTAAATTAAAACGAAAATTTAAATGAAATTCGTATAGAACCTGACCACCACGACGTATGAGTTGTAATGAATTTTGCAACGAAAAATCTTACTAATACGCTAAAGTGGTTATTAAAAGAACCCGATCATCATAACGTAGATTGTTTAATGAAATTTGCAAGGAAAAATTTTACTCATACACTATGATGAGCTTTGCTTTTCGAATGTGCATTTCAATTTACAGTAGACAAAGAAGAACCTGCACTGTACTTGGAAGGTGTGGTAACTTCATAACTATAGCACTTCAAAGGATGTGGAAATCTCTTAAAATTGCGTGTGTTTTGTGTTTGAAAAACCTTACACCTGACTCTGGTATTTATTTCTTACTTTGTATTATAGCACTAGAAAATTGTCAGTGCAAGTGAAATCGCTTCAATAAAATGAAGTTTGATTGGACATGATTTGAGAAGAACTCGTGTGAACCTAGCTATAAAATTAATTATTTCTAATAATTTTTTAAAGTTTTGACTGACAATTCTTTACAATAATATAATATTTATTATAATCGGTTTTGTCATATTATTATTATTAAATTATTAACTAATTATCCAAGAAAAAATAATTGTTTGTTTATCATTAAGACAAAAGTAGGAAAAACGTTTGTAATTTGTTAAATATTTAATGAAATGCCAGACAATAATGCCTGGCAACAATGTCAACGTTAATAAAGTTAACGAAAATAGAAAAGATAAAACTGATGATAAGGTAAAGTAAGTGGTGGTTGTGGTCACAATGTTGTTGATTCTGGTGGGGGTTAATCAATTATTAATTTAACGTAATTAATTACAGGCTTAATTTTATAACATATACAATGGCAGACATAAACATTTATGTCGAAACAAAATAAAGAAACAAAATTTAAACAACCAACTCAGAAAACTATAGTCGATCCTAAGTGACTCTTATGATCAATAGATAATTCGAATAAAGGTTGAACCGCTTGAGAATTGAAAAGTGAATGAAATATATGCCGCCATGGTCTAATAGATATTGTGTTGCCTTATTAGACATGAGATCTCGAATCAAACCGCAGATCAGACATCTTCGACAAAACGAAATGTTAAAAAATATTGCTTCGGCGGCTTTCTCTCAGCAGATTTCTGACAAAAACAATGACATGCATGTATGCCTTTCAATTATGGCTGCATTTTAGCAACTGTAATGGCGTCTTTCAAGGGTTATCCTTGTACAAGAGAAACTTCACATATCTAGCAGATGGCAAGTTGATAGGAAGTTGGAAAGTTTCTAAATTTCAAGCTATGCTGTTCATTAAGTCGAATTTCCTGCCTTTAGATGAGTTATATATAAAGTATTATAGGCGCTTTCGAAGAAAACAGCGTCAAAACTATTATCTTTAATTCTACCGTGTGTTTCCCTTCTCTCTTTGTCATGGTCTCGAGCTGTTACGCATTTGGTATCAGTTTTAAAAAGATAAACGTTAAATCAAGTTACATTTAAAATAAAAAAACTATTCTCAAATACCTTATTCAAATGAGTGTAACTGTAGATTCTTATGTGGGTAGAGTAAATCTTTGAAAATAAATTCTTTGAAGCTGTATCTCGTGGACTGTTTCATGGCAATTTTATTTTCTCTCAGAGTTTTTGCCAGAAATCTGTAGAGAGGAAGTTGAATTGTGGCCTCACGTCTAATAAGCCAACGCCATTCTTTTTAGACTACTGCGACTTTTTAGTAAGGTTTACTGACATATTTGATTGACAACAACCAAAAAAAAGGGAAAATTTTTTTACATGTGGATGTACAGAGTGGACTCATCCAAAATTAAATGACTCGGAGTCTGAGCCGTAATGATATCTGATATATGTAAAGTAAACTATTGAAATATTATGTTCAATTCTCCAGCTGTTCAAATTCTGTATTTAAATTGCTACAAAGGCCTAGTCAATTCCTCTATAACCTTACAAAATGTAGCATTTAATAATGAAAAAATCGTAGTTAAAACCACATGACGATGGACACGCAATAGGAGCAAATAAGAGAACGAATAATGAAATTTTAAAAAGAGAGCGGAAACACAAGTCGTAAAGGCAATTCGAAGAAATATATAAAACAATGAATTCTTCAAATGATTATTTCCTTTTCTTTTATATTGAGGAATAGAATTGAGGAAAAAATTTTTATAAAACCCATTCAACTATGTTTGACTTCTTTGAAGCTTCTGCAATGAGTTTCGTCAGTAACAGATACCATAAACGACCAATAAAGGACTCATAATGAATTTAACCCAGTCTTAAATGGTTTTGTTTCTCTACGAAAACAACAACGCAAAAGAACGCCTGATAAGAATGAAAACTTAAGGTTCTTCAAGAAGAAAGAAAAATATGAAAACCGCAATTATAAGGTAAAGAAGGAACAGGAACAGAAGGAAAAAAGCCAACAAACGAATGTTAAGCGTTGATGAAGTAAAAAACATTGCAAAGTAAAACGGAATAAGCAACAAAACCATGATGCAACCATCATTATACAGAAATAAACAACCAAGTAAAGTTTACAAAAAAAAAACGCAACTCAAAACTTTAGGGGAATCAGCAAAAGCAATGAAAAACCCATTCGTAGGGCAAGGTACATATTTTAAAGTGAAAAGGAATTATTGTTGCTATAGTTGTTACGGTTACGGTTTCTTTCATTAAAAGCACGTTGCAATTAAATTATAATTTTCCAAAATATTTACTTTCAATTATAAAAATGCCCTGAAGGTTAAAATTACTTATAAAGACTTCATGCACAAACGTTAATGAAATTGAAACCATAGGCAGTTGCATGCAAAAAAGGGGGTTTTCTACGAATTCCATGTATAACGGTTACACAAACGACCATACCAGAAATATATTTACTCTAAAACTAGTTAAACAATTGGAAAGGTGAAGAGTTTATTTTCAGTAACATTGAATTTAAAAAAAAAAAGGAAATTCTTCAGATACGTTATGGAGTAGGTGTTGCAGATTATGCTGAAAATTATTTAACGTTTGATCTTCAATAGGAAAAGTAAGTCACAGTCAATATTTTAGGCATTCCAGTTTAAATACGTAACTCCTAGATATTTTATTT
>QOCX01005066.1:0-13473 GCA_005959815.1 Sarcophaga bullata | reverse complement strand
AGGAAAACGAATGGGTTATTGATTATGTTTTGAAGAAGAGAAACGTCAAATTAGTGCCCACTGGTTTAGATTTTGGCGTGGAAGGTTTTACTAAATACCGCCAGTATAGATTCCATCCCTCCTTGAACTTGACGAAACGTTATTACCCCCATACCCATAACATGGATGGTTTCTTTGTGGCCAAATTGAAAAAGTTCTCCAATACCATACCGGTAAGCAAAGAACAGCAGGAAGAAGATGAAAAACATTTGGATGAAGGTATTAGTGCAACCAGTGAAGATAAAGTCACTTTGTTAAATGCTGACAATGATGCAGAGGATGAAAATCAGGATGATGATCCAAAGGGCCGCAAGAAATCTGGCAAACGTGCTGGTAAACCAACATTAAGTGACTTTGAACTTGAAGCTAAAAAGAAGAAAATGGAACAAAGTAAATCGAAGTATATAGCCAAGGTATTCGAAGCACCGGTTAAGGTAGAAAAGAAGAAAAAGGAACCACAAACACAAGACAATAACAAGGCCGCCGATAATAAATCAAATAAGAAAGAAAATCAAACGCAAAAGGCAAAAGAAACACAAGAAAACCAACAACAAACAGAAAAACTTGACAGGTCTAACAAAAAGCAAAACAAACAAGGAAAACAACAACAGCAGCAGCAAGAATGTGAAATGCCGCCAAAAAAAGATAAACAACAAAAGACTTTCGATAAGAAAACAGAAAAGCCTCAGCCCGCCAATTGTCAGCCCAAACAAAAGCCTAATAAAAAATTCCCAAAACAACAATTAGATTTCGATGATGTTCAGCCTCTGTTGGAAGGTAAACCAATTAAAAAGCAAAATCAATTGAAACAGAAATCGAAACAAATTGGAAAATTGAAACACAATAAAAACAAAAAGCAAAAATAATTTCCAAGCGCCTAATTTATTCAAAGCATCAGGTAATGAAAAAAATTATTATAAATTGTAGTTTTATTTTATTTACTATTTTTGTATTAAGTTTTGAACGTTTTTAATTATTAAATGAATCGATCGATATTACCTTTAAAAAAAAAAAACAAAGGTATACAATGAAAGAAATTTAATTGTTATAAAAATTATATACAAACGGATTTTGTAAATCTAATGCCAAACGGAATGGCTTGTGCTTTTTTGTAGCCTTCTTATTTCCAATGAAAGTTTTGTGCATTCTATTAAAGTTTATTTATTTAAAAACTTTCTTTGAATTTACGGATACTCTGTCAAGAAAGCAGGATGCAAATGTTGGGCTCTTTATCTTGCTTAGGGCGGTTTTATTTTGGAAAAAAGAAAAATTGCAGAATCTCTGTTTTAGTTGCATGAATTTTCTTTTTCCAGTTCAGCAGGTGGTTATTTTACTGGAGGATTGGATTGCCTACAAGCAGCGTTCTTTGTGAATTTAGTGAACTGATGTGGTGGGATAATTTGCTCTTTCGGTTCCACTCTTTCTCAAGATGTGATGTTGCCTGACCTACCTGTTAAGTTCGATATTGATGTTGCTTATTCTGGGTAGTCAGCTGTCAGAAGTCTCCCTGGATGGATTATTTGGAGGGGTATCGTAGCCTTTTTTTGCTGTCTCCTCTGTTTTAGTTGCATGAATTTAGTTTTTCCAGTTCAGCAGGTGGTTATTTTACTGGAGAATTGGATTGCCTACAAGCAGCGTTCTTAGTGAATTGATGTATTTACTGTATTGGTGGGATGATTTGCTCTTTCGGTTCCAATCTTTCTCAAGATGTGATGTTGCCTGATCTTCCTGTTAAGTTCGATATTGATGTTGCTTATTCTGGGTAGTTAGCCGTCAGGAGTCTCCCTGGATGGATTATTTGGAGGGGTATTGTAGACTTTTTTGCTGTCTTCTAGATTCGAAGGTAGATTTTGTAGTTTAGTACGTTGTGTGATCATATCAGTATGTTGGTAGAATGAAATGCATTCTACTACAATGTAGACTGTACTGCCTATATTGGTAATGATTTTTTCCTTCCAGTTTAATTTATTGATACCCGTTCACTGGTCTACCTCAAAACCTATTGGTATGCATTGAGTTCTCTAAGAATGGATTTAAAAATAGTTGTCTGCTATATTAGATGGTCAGGCAGATTTAAAAGCGTTTATCCTAATTAGATAAGAGTGTACAATGTGGTGAAAGAACATAACCTTTTATCTTTTGTGTGAGTGCACAGACTTGCGGGCATTGGCATTTATATAGAGATCTATGTGCTAGCAAAGCACAACATCAGTCGCCCTGTTACAGATGTCGCTTAACAACCTAATATTCTCGCTAGTGCTATGATACAGTAGATCGATCTGTTTACATTGCGACCAGCATTCACAGAGATGTGATTACTGGACACTACCCAGTTGAAATTTCTCAACAGTTCAGTCATTTCATACTACTGGTACAAGTGTCACAGAGTAATTATTATTTGAACTCTTGTTCTATATCCATTATACCTAACCTAATCTAATAAAAAGAAACAATAAAAATCGTTCAACCCATTTGCAGGCCCACAGAACCATAATTGTTGTACATACCGGATATTATCAATTAAGAACCTTTGGTTTGGTTTTTTCCAAATTGATTTTTGGTGATTGTTTACTGCTTAAATAACTTTAAAACCATTTTTATACACTTGAGTGAATATTCCAAAAACAATAACTTGATAAACTGCTCAGCTTAAGAACTTCCGTATTGAAAAGAACAAATAAATTAAAACAAACAAAAGAAACAAAATTCTTAATTATAAAATTAAATGAAATACATGCTTGTTTTTCAAATATAGGTTTAGTAATCTGTAAAAGTTTTCTTCTCATTGTTCGCCGTATCTGTTTAAACAGATGATAAAACTGTATGAACCATGTTTTAAAAAAAAGGATGTGGGATGGATCTTTAAAACAGCTTACAGCTCTTCAAATGGTTGACGGTAATCAAAAGTATCATCATCTCTTCTCTTATCTGCATTGTGTTCAACTCATTTTCCATACTTTATTACGGGCATTTGTTACAAGTATATGAATGAGTGAATATCCATACAATAAGGCATTCGTTATACAAAAATATTGCCCGTGTCCTTTTTTGTATCCTTATTTTTATACATTTCCAGATTTATGCTCCGCTGGTGTATGCTCTCTGTTAATGGGCTAAACAACAAGTCGTTGCTGGGTTGCTTAGCTCGTTTGTTTAGCTTGTTCTTTTTCAAATACATTCATACTTATAAACAATTTTAGTGTAGTGTAGTTTGTTCGTTGTTGTTGGTGTTGTCGAGTGCGAGAGATGTTATGGATTTGAAGTACGTACATTTTTGCTGGTTCATATCTTGCATTATACAATATAATGTTTAAGAAAAAAAAAAAACATAATCTAGACAGATCTATAAAAGAATTAAGACTTTTAATTAATTTTTAAATTGAATTGTTGAGTTATGTTAGTTTTGTAAGCTTTTCGAGGACTAAATAGTACTATTGTTGATATAGTAACCGTACACGTCGTTAAAATGATTTCATTAAATGGATAAATGATTTTAATTCGATCAAAAATAAAGCATGTTTCCTTTAGGATTTGTTAAAAGTATCGTTTGTAACATCCTGCGTTGCAATTACCTTATTATACTCCCTCTTAGATGTTAAACGACTTATTTTCTCTACTTCATGCAACGTTGCTGAAGACTGTAATTGAGAAATCAGAGTCTAATCCCGACAGTGAGAAAGCTTTCACTCAATTCTCAAGTGTACAGCATAAAGACATGCAAAATGCTACCGTCCTACAAGTCCATTTCGCTCGCAAGTCTTCCTAGGTTTGAAATAGTTTAACTCGACTAGTCAATCTAGTGATCATTCAGATGTGATCCAAAGGTTTGCTCTTATAGTTCTATAGGTGATAAAAATAAGCTTGCATGCCATTCTAGAAAAACCACAATGTGTTACCATTCAGGTTCCATAATACAGCATAGTGTCTAGAGCGGCACGTGAGTCCTTTAATAAATCTAATCGTTGTAAGTCAGCATTCAGAGTATTCATTGTTTTCCACGCATGTCTGTGATTATATTTAGAGTCTCTAAAAGGTTAAGTTAGATTAGCGGATATATGATATATGGGTGGACCATATAGTCCGTTGTGTCACCCAGTGTGAAGTAAGCCCCCTTGTCATGATCCGTTAGCCATGAGTTTGAAACGCACCTCGAGCTCCGGATGAAACCAGCCAGTTTTCAGTGGCACATGCCCAGATTTTCAAATGTTATGTCTCCAAAAACCAATGACGTTTGTTCTGAATTATACGGCACACGCATAAAAGGTGTTATATTGATTCCGCTGAGGAGATGTCCCCTTTTTTTAATTTTATTTTAAAATCACTTTGGCAGTGTATCTAAAGAAATAATTCTATTAAATGTTATACAAGTAATCTGAAACATTGTGTCATAACTGCGGGTTAAATTGATGTGCGTTTGTTGATTCTTTCATTTTATTTTGTGTGTAGGAGCGGGTGCATGTTGCTTGCTTCGTTGTTGGGTTGAGATTTTTAATAAATGCTGAACATTCTCAGGGATTTTTATGGCATTTCAAGTGCAATGACAAAAGAGACATGCTTGTCGACCGCATTTTCTTTTTATCCTGATTACAGTTTTCTTTTCTTTAATCTTAAAGAAAATTATAAAAGAAAAGCCAAGAAATTGGAAAGAAAATATATGTTAAGAAATATGAATAAATGCTAATGTGCAAATTTCTTATGCATTAAAATTAAATTTGCGAACAGGCATTGATTAGAACTTTTGTAGCAAATAAAACTCCATGACGTTAGTAATGTTTTTGTTAAAAACTTTATTTTTTTTCCATTAAATCTAATACATAATCATTTTCTCCATATGTTACATTTTTCCTTAGGACTTTCCTTTCCCTCCTTGGGACAAAGGAAGACTTGACTAAATTCTTGCATATTTGCTACCGTTTGTCTAACCCTAACATCGTCTCGATCATGATCAATGGCATGAGGCAAAGAGCCACAAAAAAATTGTGCAAAATTAATAAAGAAAAGTTGATTAAGAAACTGATAATCATCGGTATTCGATACAAACGTCAACTGTTTTCTAAAAGCCTGCCAAACTAATTGCAGGCCATTAACATCCGCCAATCGTTCGTTAAGAGAAACTGTTGGGGAATGTTTAGTTAAACATTGAAGCGTGGCTAGAAATAAAGATTTTTGAGACAATTGAAGGCCCTTAAAGCTTTCATTACCATCAGAATCGTACTGCAGACCATGAGCATCAAAGGCATGCGACATTTCATGGGCCATAATCCAGCCCACTAGAGAATATTGAAATAAAGGATGTTGCTTGTAGTGATAGAAAGGCAATTGCAGAAACAGCATGGGTATTACCAAGACATTGCGTTGGAATACAAAATATGGTGCATTCCTTAGCGTGATAATGTCATCGTTAATATAAAACGTGTCAGGATTAAAAGGCTTTAAGAGGTCTTGGTGCTGCTGTAAAGTGCGAAATTTCAACATTTCCAAGTGATTAAGATGGAAATTGTTTACATTTAACTGAACTGAGCTGTAATAACGATTCATATCGGGAATTTTAAAAGGTAAGTTACCTATACGTAGTTGCATTTTCAGTAATTTATTTTGTAGATATTGTATCTCTGATTGGTTTAAAGAGAACTTATTTTGATTTAAAATTATAAAAAATTCTTGTTTCAAATCTAAGAACATATTTTGTAAAACCAATTCATCTTGTAAGCGATTTTTATAGAGAAAGTGATTGTATATGAAATTAACGCCCAAAGGAAACATGACATTGGTGTTTAACAAACATTCGCGTGGGGTTATTAAAGGTCTTATGTCCAGTAAATATTGGCCAAATCTTAATATTAAATACGAAAATATTATTCTCTTGGGTTTTTGTTTGATTAAAGCAAGTAGGTCTTGAAAATATTTGAAATCTCCCGAAAATTCTACCGGAGTTTCAAAGGCCAGTTGTTGATTTAAAAGTAATTCAAAATATAACGACCAGTTCAGTTTAGGGGCAAATATTTGCAAATCTTTTAGTGTTATAACATTGTAGGGGCTTGTTTGTTCATATTTTTTATAAAGATTGCTTAAGTCTTGATCAAAAGCATGCAAGTCTTGAGCCAATTGCCTGTAATTTTGCTTATCTATTGAGGGAAGTAACAAATCGAACTCCTCCATGATTTCTAAAACACGATATTTATTCTCAAAATGTATAGCAGCTGAGGGCAGTTTTAAATGCAACACATATTGTGTAGAATTATGGCGAGCAAAGCCTACTGTTTCCTTTAGAAATATATCCTTTAAACCATATCTTCTTAGAACTGCAAACAGCTTAAGCCAATTGAAATTTTGCCATATCGTTGCATTGTCTGCAAAAATATAATCCCATTTAAATTCCTTTTGATTCCATACATCCGTAAAAGGTCTTTGATTTAAATAATTTGCCATATTTAAATAATAATTTCCACTGTTTAAACATGACTTAAAATACGTCATTATTTGCTGTACTAATTCACTAATATTCACATCTTCTCTCACTATTTTCCTTTGCTGCTGATGTAATTCCTTTAGTTTTTGTATTAAATTATCGGCATAATAATTAGCCATTGCACCGAAATTATCCACATGATCATAATATGGTGCTGCTGTCCAAGCTCCACATGCATAATCCCAGAAATTTTCACATGGTTCCGTGTAATTCGCCAGATTTTCTTTAATCACTTGGAATACATTCCAATCCAAATTATTTAAACATTCAGGAGATTCTGCACAGCTTATTATTGTTACATGATCACACTGTATGAGGGCCACTAAAGAAATGATTTGAAAAATAAAAATAAATTTTATTTTTCTTGATTTCATTTTGCAATTTATGGCTGATTTAAATGAATTTTGGTGGTCTTTTAATTAATCTTCTGCCTGCCAGAGATCTCTTAATACTGTTTGTATGAAAACCAGAAGTTTTTCGCCATAATCATACTTAATATTGTGTATGAAATGTATGCAGTGTTCTTTAATAATCAATAGTGACAGATAAGTTCAAACTTTGGCCCGCTGTACGCATTTCTAAAAGTCACATCAAGCACCATACACTCTACCTATACGAGTAGACTTAGAGCATATTTGTTTGTAGTTTTTATTATAATTTGAAAACGTTTAAGCTGGGTTTCCTATTCTAATTTAAGGGTTTAAGAGGTTAGAAGTCGAATATTTTCTTCGATGATTTATAATTTTTATAACAACTGATAATTTTTTTTCGTTAATCCCTACTCATTGAAATACATTCTATTCTATTCTATACACAGAAAATATTTAAATTTTTTAAAATTCATTCTAAAATTATTATCATCCATAATTTAAAACCAGTCCCAACATTTGTGTCGTCTTAATGGCTTTAAGCGGTAATGTTATCATAATTTATATGGGTTGTTTACGTATTTCTTTCTTTTATAAATTTTAAACACTGATGTTGTGTTTGAGGAGTGCCCAAGAAAAAAATAATTCATATAAACAATGTTTTTTTTCAAGTTTTCTTAAGTATAAACTGAAATATGATAATATATTTGAAGATTTGATAGTAGGGCAGGTTACTTCTAGACTAGCAACCAAGCCCATGCGATTTCCTTTAAAAGAACACCGGTTCTTCCTTCCTTCTATTCAAAGGCACGTTTTTATAGGTTAGGTTAATCAAAAGATTAGCCTCTCGTCTGAAGCTTGATATCCATTGCTATGTATTAAGCTACCTAAAACATACGTCGCCGCACTCACATTTCTCTAAACTCTGCAGAAAAAGAGAGACTTCCTATCCCACACGCTAGTTTTTGTTTGTCCTTAAGATGCAATGCTGTGCCTTTGAAGTTTCTGAAGGATTTCTTTTTCATTATCAACTTCTTTCCGTTCAGAATGGTTTAGTGGGCCACAGTAGTCTGCCGATACTGATTTACAGATTCTCATTTGTTCCATCTCATTAAATAATCGACAAGCTTGAAAATATGCCCCAGGGGGTATCTAATCGAACTCCAACTAGTTGGCTTGACTGTAGCCTCAATACCACATACATCATAAAACCCCGGAACCGAACGCAGTACTACCATGTACCTGTCAACAAGATTCGTGAGGTTCTTGCTGTAGATCGTAAACAATCCTGACCTCACAGAGTGCCCATTATCTTTTAAGCAATGTAACTACCTATATAGATAAATATTGTATACACCGGCGCAATCCGTTCCCCTTTCATGGCCTTGGTGATTGCAAACACCTCAAGCTTGAGTACACCGCACTCATTAGGGAACCTATCGGACAGCTTTATATCATTGCCGAAGTAGAATTCAGCAACCGCCCCTCCGCAGAGCTGGCGTCTACCTTCGAGCGATCTGTGAAAATCGCATGAACGTCAAGTAAATTAACTGCAACATACCACTGCTCCCTGCACCACCTAGGGTAGATTGTGGACATCAGGGGGTACCCTGACCATATAGTCCGTGAAATTCGGATTCGAGGGTCTTTTAAGAGATATGTAAACTTATTATTATTATAATGTTGACAGGGTATTTCATAATCCATTTTGTGCCCCTATACCTAAAGTTGCGATTTGGCAGACATAGTTTAAGTTCCAAAGCTTAGATTCCATTTGAAATTAAGAAACGCAATACACAATTGCCACAGAATCATATATTTTATCCGCATGCAAAACTTTGGACGGATTATCAATAAAACATCGACTAGAAACCACAAAATTTTCGTAAAACTCTTATACAGTGTTTACGTTCCACATTATGGTATAGTAAGCTTTAATAATATTCCGCACTTTTACAGTGATGCCAACTATTGGCATACAGGCGAATACTTAAAAACCATTTGAAATGATCAGACCTATTTTAGCCTACAGATACCTTCCCTTGGCAGACTAACTAAATTTAACCTGATAATTGGCTTAATACCACTCGTTGACTTCTCGAGAAAGTTTAGAGAGAGAGAGAGAGAGAGAGTTTTGGAAAAATGTGAAAACGCATTCTCTTATTTATTTGCCACAACATTCGAGTTTTGATTGTGCGAAGGCTAAAGAATTTAAAACTAAATTTTAGCGTTTTTTAAAGCTAAAAGCTAAATTGTCATTATTGAATTAAAAAGCTTTTATCCTTTTAAACAACAACATCATGAAATTACCGGCATAATTCTAGTTCCATATTGTGGTTCAAGAAAAAAAGAAGCTTTTTCTTAATGAATGCGGCCCTTGTATCCACATATGTATGTATGTGTATAGAGGTAAGCAAGTAAAAAACTTTTTAAATCAGTTGGTGTTGTTGTTGTTGTTTGTTGTGTTTCGTATAACCAACCGAATTCATTGTATCATTCTTCAGTAAACAATTCAGATGTGTGTCGAAGATTCGCCAAGAATAATTCTATTTGCGGACAACCAATTGAGTGCTTTCGTTCGGTTTTATTTTCTTGTTTTCGATTAACGGTGGAAAATATAATATAACGGTAATTACAATAACAAAAAATATGTGAAGTGTAAAGCAACAAGTTTATAAATGTCATATAAATAACGGTAAATTGATTGAAATATAAAAAAAACGTTTAGAGTTGGCGCCTTTTTTTATTTAATATGTAATGTTAATTAAATATTTAAATTATTTCAAAATAATAAATTAAATCGAATGCGGTAGTAGAATAAATATTTATAATTTGTTTTTGTAAATATAATAGTGATTATATTGTGTATTAAGTTTATACTACAAACTATAAATAAATAAATAAATAAATAGAAAAAAATTAATAAAAATATTTAAAATTTTTGAAAAAAGTGCTTAAAGTTGTTAATGAGTTCTAAATTGACTATAAAATTTGTTTACAATACAAAAAAAAATTGAAATAATAATAATATTTACTTTTTACATACATACATATGTGCACACATACATACATACATATGTAGGTATTTATGTATTATTTTGTTTGTTTTAGTTTAAATTATTTATCTAATCCATGACGTAGTGACAGTAAATACATGCTAATTAATCTGCTAAATAGTTGAATTATCTGAAAACTTTAAAAAATACAATAAAAAATAAATTATGCTCTAAGCTGTCCATAAAATCGGTGTCTTAAAAAATCTAAAAGAAAAATAATAAAACAATCTCAGTATAACGCATGTGAATAACGGGATTTCAACTGGCAAAAGACATCAATTTCTTTTGAGAAAAACAAAGGCAGGAAAAATAATTAAATTTGGATTTTATTTACAACAATAACTGAAACAAAAGGTACGTTTTTATTTATAATTATTTTATTATTGTCTTAAAGCTTATTAACTAAAAAAATATTTTTATGACATTATTTTAAAGGCTTGACCTACATAATTTTTTTTTGGTAATGTTTATAAGCAATTAAAAACTTTTTGATAAATTAATCAATTTAAATAAATAATTGCTTTTATTACTACAGAACCGAAAAAAATAAAACAAAAAAAAATTTTTTGTACTCTACATCACCAGGTTCTTGTTATTGACATATTTGTACACTTGAAATCCATTTAAAGTATTTCCAATCTGTACATATGTACGTCATTGGACATTCAAAGGCTGTTGAGTTTGTGGACAAGAAAACTTAATGCATTGTTTTCTGGTATCAGCATAGTTTTCAAGTGTTTAAAAAAAGCTTTCAGAGCCTCGGTTCCCAAAAAAGTTTCAAGAAATATTTCACCCCAATTGATCTAATTACTATTTTCACCCATTTGTATTCGGCTAAAAGTAGAATGAATATAACATAACATTCTACATTGGACTTTAAACTGTAGGTCCTGCCACTCATGTATAAAATTAACACACACAACATAAGTGGTGTGAGAAGCTAGGCCGTAATCCTGACTGAAAGGTTTTAATGGCCAATTGTGTGTGTGTGTATATAACACTTAAGCATGGCACGAAATTAAGCGTCTCGACGACGAATAGGAATGAATAGGAAAGAGCGAAAATATTTTTTATTGACAACATTAGAACACTTCCGCGACGTAGCTTGTATTTCACTATGTATTCCACTTCCACTTCAACGAAATATCTTCGAGAGGAATAAAGATACCTAAGTTCCCGGAAAATGCATATTTCCCCCTCGTACATCTATTAGTGATCGATTGGCCAATAGACTGTACCATGCGTTGTAGACAATTTGCGTCATTTGGCCGTACTATTTGTATTCGGAAGTCTTTTCATGCAGAAGTCTCTCCTAACATTTATAAAATAGTTTCAAATCTAATATCGATTAACACTACTCCCTCTTTCTACCCTATTTTCAAAGCCATTTTCCTACTTTCAAAACATAAGTAGGAACCATTAGCTAAGTGTCGATGGTAAATAGAAATGAGAAATATTCCCATAATTCTGGCTGTATATGGATTTGACGACAAAAGAACTGGTCTCTACGTAAAGCCTAAGCCAGGGCAAGGACTAGACTATAAATTAGGTGAACGAAATTTTAACTGGTGTTGGACATGGTATGCCATGTCTAAATCTAGCTCTTATTGTATATCACATTGCTCAGTAGGTTTTTGAATGATCACTTGTTTGTGAGAAGGGTCTACCTTGAAGAAGTGGCTCGGCGAAAAGAGATTTGATTT
Organism: Sarcophaga bullata; assembly: GCA_005959815.1. Lineage (NCBI taxonomy): Eukaryota > Metazoa > Arthropoda > Insecta > Diptera > Sarcophagidae > Sarcophaga > Sarcophaga bullata. The sequence continues at coordinate 1,838 of QOCX01005066.1, read as the reverse complement.
CAATGATGTAATTACCACGAAACTACCATAATCGGTTTTGATGATCCCTTTCTACCGCTAACCATTCTCATTTTCATTTTCGTTACACAGTGTGAAGAATCATCTGTTTAATTAATTTCTTTTCCAAATTCTTTTAATCTCACATAAGAAGGTAGAATATTCTCTTTATTTTTATCTTTAAATAGCATCTAAATTGTTGTATCACCATGACGTGTTTTACGTCATCTAAAATATCATCTTATACTAGATTTTTAATAAATAAAGTTAAATATTTTTTATCGATTATTATATATTTTGTTTAAAAAAAATAATTTTTTTTCTTCTTTCCTTTGTGAACATAAACATTAATTCATAAACATTTATTTATCGATTGTTTGGAAATTTATTTGATGTTTTCTTTTTTCCCTTATGTTAAATTAAAACCAAAAAAAAAGTTCTTTTGAAATTATCAAATAAAGAAATTGCCCGCCAGCTAATTTCATTAATTAAAGCATTATTACACGTGCCACATGTGAAGCAACAATGGACAGAATACAAGTAAGAATAACAAGGAACAGAACAACTCAAATGTGCGGTTCATGTGCTTCATATTTTTTCGAATAGAGAAGATATTTTTTATATAGAAATCTACGGAATTTTTTGCGGATTATACCATAGTTATCGAATTCATACTCCATCTTCAATTTGTTTCTTTTTAACCCTTAAAAGGAGTTAAAAATATCAATAACAACAACAATGACAATTCGCTGTTATGAAATCTGAAAAGATGTAAACAGTTTACTATCTGAAGAAATAGAAAGAGTGATGATCGACGAAGAAATGCAAGCCTATGACCAATAAATACAAAACATCTAAAAAAAAGAAATGCAAATCATCGATCAATAAATATAAGTTATCATCTAAAAATTCTAATCATTGCCCAAAAAATCCAAGTCATCGTTCAAAGAATGCAACTCATCGACCATAAAGTGCATGCCATCCACAAGAAAAAATGCAAGTCATCGGGAAATAACATGCAAGTCATCGACTAAAAACTGCCAATCAGCGACCAGAAAAATGCAAGTCATCAAATCAAAGATATGCAACTCATTCACCAAAAATCCAAGTTCAAAAAAATGCAAGTCATCGACCAAAAAATGTAAGTCACCAACCGAAAATACGCAAGTTATGAATCAAAATAAATGTAAGTCACCAACCAAAAACATACAAGTCACTGACAAAAAAAAATGCCAAGCCAAAACATGCAACTTGCAAAAAAATGCGACATTTTGTTGATTCTTTAATATATAATGCACATTAACTCAATGAGAATTATTACAATTTTTAAGTTCATTTCCAAACAATTCATTTTTTACCTTATTTTGACCAATTTTTTTGCTCATAAGTTAGCTTATATCTTTGGTCCCAAGAAAAGCTCAACCCTAAGGAAACATGTTTTGGAATCCTTGATAGCATGGCTACTAAGTGCACTAGGTCCATTTCCCCTATAAGTCCATTTTTTATCCATTGAGTTTCATTTATATAGGTCACTTTTTTTGCTCATTTCAAAAAAACAATTAGCTTCGGTGTCTATATCTCTGGTCCCAAGAAAGGCCCGATCTTAAGAAATCAGTTTTGGAATGTTTGATGACATGGGTACTAGGTCGAGAGTACTTTTCATTTTAGTATTACAATTTGTAAGCGTATCGTTGACTTGGGCAACATTTATTCTTAGAAAATAATTGATTTGCATTCATTCAATGATTCTTGAGCATTTAAACACTCACTTGCCATATACTTTGTATTTGTAACTAAGCAAGCGTAGCTAGAGTGTATTTCTAAAATAATCTTGGCTTTAA
>QOCX01005065.1:0-13475 GCA_005959815.1 Sarcophaga bullata | reverse complement strand
TTTAGATGATGACTTGAAAAAAAAATAGACAAATAAACAACAGTAACAGCAACAATAGCAGTAGGAATATTAGAAAAATGTAACATTCATTACATTGTTCAACAAATCATTGAATCATCATCTGATGACTGTCCTACTAAAAGCATAGATGAAGTGGTGTCTTGTCTGTTTTGTACGCATTCGGCTTACATTGTTATTTCAGGACTAAAAGGACTAAAACCGTTGAATATTAAGGACCCCATAATAATATTACGCCTTAATATATGAATTTATGTGTGTGTGGTAAGTATTTTTCTTTTTCTAAATTTTCATTTTAGATCGGCCTCCTTTTCATTTTATTTATTTAATTGTGATTGTATGTTAAATAGTTAAACAGCTGATTTTAACATAAAAATTCTCTTAAACAACCCCATTTCATATATCTACCCTTAGCATACCCAAATCTGTTGCATGTTTTTAATAATGAATACAAACTTTGGTTTATACTGTAGCCAGAGACAAACAAAAAAATGAAGTAAAAAAAATCGTTGCCTTTTTATAACAATGTACTGCTAACTTAGAATACACAGATCCAGGCAGCTAAGTGAAATTGTGTTTCTCGTGTGTTTTCAATTTTTACTTTCATTGACTTTCGCTTTTCATTTCGTTTGCCAACATTGGTGATACTGGCACGGCCAGTGAAATTCTGTAAACAGTGGCGTGCAAACGTGTTTGCCAATATAAAGCGGCAAATTACAAGTGAAATTTTTAATTAGAAAAACAACCAAAAAAAAATTATAATTAAAGGAGCGGAAATAAAAAAAAAATTTGAAAAAAAAAATAAAAAAAAAATTTTTTTTGAAAAAAAAAAAAAAATTCGAAAGAAAATGAAAAATTTTGAAAATAAAAATTAAAAAAAATTAATTTGTGTTAAACGTGTGTGTATATATGTGATATACTTATGTATTCTAAAAACAAAAACAAAAGTGTACAGGTGCTTAAGCATTTGTTTGTATAAAACAAGTTAAAGCCACAAAAGAAGCAAACAACAACAAAAAAAAAAATGGCTTTAATCTGCTAAAAATCATATTTATACGAACCCTTTCAAATCCACAACGCCATTTGAAGCATTTGAAACATTTTCTGCCCGGGGATTATTAAAATTTTTTTTTTCTTTTTTCCTGTTTGCTTGACAAGGTCCCAAAATTAAGAGATTTACGCAGCTTTGGCAAGGGATGCACAACAAAACCATGATTACCCCACGCCGGAAAACCAGCCAGAAAGTTTGATAAACAAAGCTTTATCTTTGACGTCAACAGATGATAGCTCCGTTTATGTACCAAAGCCTTAGAAAATTGCACATATCGGGTGAACTCCCCCCCTCATAGAAACCATGGCGAATATTTGAAAGCTATTGCATTACACTCGATAATATCTAACGCACACTTTGTTTTCTGCGAATCTAAAAATATGATGAAGGCGCTTTAATTAACAGATGCAGTATGACGCCAGCATTGTGCAATTGAAGTTGCCGTATAGTAGTCGCCTTAGTAGACGTTAGGCCACTGTTAAAACTCCTGGTCAAAAATGTTTCTTCGACAACTCAACAGATTTCTGGCAAAAACTCTGGAAATAAATAAAAATGCCAAGAAAAATTTCTCAAAATAAATCTGTCGCCTGGAATTCAACTTTAAACAGTTGGCTCTGCCTCTCATATATAAAAATAACACGCACAGCATAAGTGGTGTGAGTAGATAGGAGGCAAACCTGATTGCAGGGTTGTAAGGACTAACAATGTATGATGTAGATATGTATTGCATAATGGGTGTCCTGGTATTGTAAGACTACTATTGATTTAAGGTATTACAAATACCGCCTAGTGCTACCATTTCTAAAAAAAAAATTTTTATCAACATATGTTGCTGTTAAAACAACAGCATTTTCCATGTATTTATTTGCCGATTCTAAAGTACAATAAATGATAACAAAAAAGTTCATAAGAATTTACACATTCATTATCTATCATCATATCAACATTATCGTTATCATGAATTTTGTGAAATGAAAACACAGAAAACGCAGTTGAAGAAAAAGGTTAAAAGCCATTTGTTTACAGTGTTTACACTTCATGTTTACAATCGGTATGTGTAAGTATGTGGGATTTTTATTTGAGAAGAACTATAAAAAGGAAATAATGGCTTGATGATTTTAGTATCGCGTTTGAGATTTTTCAAGAAATTTAATTTCGTTAATAAAACAAGAAAAAAAATCGAAAAATACGCAAATTTAATCAAATTTAAAAGGATTTCTTTTAAAAGAATGGTGGTGTGTTTGAAGGGGAGTGTAATTTTAAATAAATTAAATTGCTATAGAAATTGAACTTAAAACTCACTAAGAAAATATATTTTTCAGTTCTTATATATACGATGGCTATCTATCAGTTTATTTCAAACCATCTATTACTTCTAAATCTTTGTCTTTCTATTCTGACACAAAGCCTCAGTAAATTATCTTCTTTTGAACGGAATGAATCGAAAAATTTGGAAATTTTATTTCCAAAACAAACACAATTGGTCGGAATTGTACGAAAAATGTCTTACAAAATTTGGTCGCAAAGAAGGGCTATTGCTAAAGTTCGATTTCATTGTTGATACAGGCAAGAATGTGAAGCGTGCTCGCACACCCGAAAATATCGAAGATGTTTACATCGAATTTTACGAAAAGGTCCCAGTATAAGGCTTAGAAAGATCAGATTGGTTCAAGAGACTGAAGCCGCATGATCATCCGCTTCGTTCCGCTTCGCTGGATGGACCGACGAGAAATGCACGAGGATTGTCGATTTTGCCAAAAAAAAAAAATCATCTTTTCCAAGGAAACTTCATTTTCATCTTGGTTAAGAAGCAAATTGCCCTAGTTGGGCTCAGAAAGAGCACATGTGGTCTTTACAAAGCAAATGCACCCATTTACATGTGACTGTTTTGATGCTATTGTGCACGGAAGCATCTTTAGCCACATTTCTTTAAAAATAAGGACGGTGCAACCATTGCGGTCAATGGAGACACCGTATCGCACTATGATAACCGTCAGCAGACTTTTGGCAAAGAGTGCAAAAAAATGAAATGAAAAGTTTGATCAAAATCTGTTCACTCCACTTGAGCACGCATAGCGCCCGTTGTGATGGCTACAGGCAAACGCAGTTTCTTTACTGACCAAGTTCTACCAAAAGCCAGGCAAGAGGAAGAAGTTGGTCAGCGCTCTCAATACAAAAGAGGAAAATGCATGTAAAATCATAAGAGAGCCTTACGCAAGAATACTTTCTCTTTCTTTCGTTTAAGAGAACAAAATCAAATTCAAACATGCTCTGTGTAAATACGATCCAAAATATTTCATTTGCCAACACAAAGTCATTAACTTGTTTGAATTGCGTTTTACCGTTATTTCTTGAAACGATTTAATGTATTGAAAAGCAATAAACAATAGCAGATTTCTGACATAAACTCAGAGAATAAATAAAATGCCTTGAAAAAGTTACCAGAAAAAAATCTCTTGCTGGAATGCGACTTTAACTGTAGGCCTCGCCACGCATGTATAGAAATGTAATCTTTACATAACAAGTATCCCAATATAATCACTTACAGATTTTGTTTTGCTGCAGCTGCTTCAGAACAGAACAAGCAATCGATAGTAAATGGCGGCATTTTTGAGACAAAAAAAAATAGAACTCTACTGCGAAATCGCCAGGTGCGTTGCTCATACTCCATAAGATAACGAGCGCGTTCCTGAGACAATTTTTTATGAACAATAGTAAGTGGCTGTAAGACTATTACTTCACATATAACAAATATATATACGAATATATATATACACATACACATACAATATATGATACTGCAATCGTTAAAGATGGTATATACGTACGTAAAATGATTCATGGAAAGAGAACGAATGTAGAATAGACGAAATAATAAGAACAAAACACAATGTAAAGTGTAAACAATTTAGGAAAAAATAAAATAGCGGTTAATACACAACATGCAAAAACAGCTGATAAGTAAACAATTACATTCAGTTCTTCTCTTTGGTTCGAGCGTGTCCAATATTAAGCAATATTTACGGCCCTTGTAAGTAAAGTGGCAAAATATTTAATCATTTCGCGATTTGAGGGTATGACCTTTGCACGTGGATCTTCCGCGAATTATCAGAATCGTTTGATTTGACCTGGTTAGACCTTGTCATTTTTACTTAATCACATAGTGTGCATAGGAGTATGTAACCACGATGGCCATCAAAACCGCTATTGGTCAATTTCAGCATGGTTTATGTACGAAAATCTTAGAAAATTACACATTTCAGGTGAAATCCACCCACAGAAACCATGGCGACACACACTTTGTTCTATGCAAATCTAAAGATATGATGAAGACCCTTTAATTATCAGATACAATATGATGTAGCATTGTATAAACGATCGCATTGGGCAATTGAAGTTGCCGTATAGTAGTTACCTTAATAGACGTTAGACCACTGTTAAAACCCCAGGTCAAAAATTATCTTCGGCAACTCAATACTTTTGAAACTACAATCAACAAAGAAATAAATTTTCGTATTTCGTTTTATGGGAGATGTTTGAACAGTGGCCTCACGGTGGCACCATAACAACAATACAAGTTCTCGTTATTTTGCGAACTCTATGGTTAAAACTGAAATAGACTATAATTCCCTATACAAAATGATCGTTAACCAATTAAATGTTATGTGATATGTTGTAGCTAGTAAAATAAAAAGTGTGATAAAAAATAAAGGGTGGGCCATTTAAAGTTTTAAATTTAAAAATAGCTATGAAAAGCTTTTTAAACAATCTGTTGTACGTGTGATGTGAGAAGCTATGTAGTAGTCCTGACAGAAGGTTTGTAGTAATCAATTAAGCAAGTAAGTTGTGTTATAAAAACTGTCCACAATTGTTATCCAACTGTGCTAATCAGGACTGCCATTAGGCATTTTTAATAGGCAATAAATTGTTTGATGGAAATCCTTGATGGAAAATCCGCGACTGATTTTAAAACACCGAGTGGTTAAATGGTTTTCACAATAGACTACAACGATTTTTATTTAAAACCCTTATTCGTACGAATGTAAATCAGTGACTTCATCATAAGAGACACCCTAACAAACTATTACTGGAGCTGAGCAATGATACTTTTCAACCTGAGGGTTAAATTTTTAATTTTTTCCTGTGCAATGAAGATATTTTCATTGGTGAAAACACAACAATTTTCTTTCTACTAACATAAGGTCTTTTTTCACCATCAAGCGTACAACAAGAATTGTAAAAGCTTTCATAGCATTTTAAATTTAAAAACTTTACAAATTGCCCAACCTTTAATTTTTTTTTATTTTCCAACACTTTTTTTTGTACTAGCTCAATTTCGGTTTAGAAAATTTATCTGGCGTGGCTCTTATTTTAAAAAAATTTTTTATGCTATTTAAAAAAACTTTTTGAAATTTAATGTTAACGAACTAAAAACTTTTTAAACCTATCATCCTGGTTTAATGAACTTAATTTTTGGCAATTCCTAAGATGATATTCAAGAAGATAATGAGGATTATAATAGATTTTTTCGTTATTTTTTTATTAAAACTAAAAATTAATTGGTACTTAAAGAACTAAACCCATTGTTAACAACAACACAAACAAAAAATCCAAATTCCCTTGTTTTCAGTAAACTTGTTCAATTGGCCCACCACTTGTTTATTATGTTAACCTTGATTTTAATCTGTTAACGTTAAACTTAAAACAAGGGGACCAGTAAAAAAACTGATTAAAATTTACCCATGGGTTGTTTGTTTTTGAACACATTAAAAAACCTGATTGGAAATTAAAAAAACTTTTTACCTTTGGCATTAAATTTTAAAAAATCAACCACAAAAAAAAGAACAAAACAAAAAAAAAAAGAACCCAAAATTTGGAATTTACCCCCAAAGAAAAAACAAATTTAAATTTTTCTTTGTACAAAAATTGAACAAGTTCTTAGTTATATTGCACAAGAAGCGTTAACAAGCACCTTTAGGGGACATGCTTTACAGCAAAAACAACAAGCAACGATAAAAAAAAAAACAAAAAAAAAAAAAAACCAAAAGAAAAAAACGAAAGTCAGACAAATTGCTAAGAAAAGTTTACATGCAAAGTTACAATTAAAATTACAAAAAGCAAAAAAAAAAAAAAATTTTTTTCAAAAGGTGGCGGTCAAAAATTTCTACTTTGGCTGGCTGCTTGCTGCTTAATACTTTGACACTGTGAACGACTAAAATAGGCAAAAATTGTAAGTTTCATTGTATTGCCATCTGGTATGCTATTGTATTTTGGGCCTTGTTTGTTTTGGAAGGTTTTTCCTGGGGGGAACAGTTTTCCGGGGAAGGGATCATTTTTGGCCACTTAGGAATATAAATAATGACGGAGTTTAAATTACAACCATTGACCGATTTTGACTATGATGGACGATGATTGTCCGGTGGCAAGATTGGATGATGATAATGTCATGATTGGTTGACGAAACAATTAAATTGATTTGTTGGGAAAAAACCGTGAAGGGCAGGTTCACATTTTTTGTTACATAACAAACATTTAAGGGGAAATTTCATTACCTTAAGGAACTTTAAAAAAAACCCCGAACCAACCTTTAATATTATTTCCTTAGTTATATTGGTAAAACAGCAGGGATACAATTTAAACATTTTTCCTTCACTTACGTTTTTTTTTACATTCACTCGCCACAATGCAACTGCCACATGGAAATTTAAAAAGAAATGCTTGTCTAGCTTGCTCTCTTTCAAACCTACATTGTAATGATTTTCTTCGTAAAAACTAAAGAAAAGAAAGATTAACAAAAGGAAAGAAAACGTGAAATTATTATAACAACAAATTCTACACAAACAACAAATAATTTTTCACACGTACATATGCACATGTAAAGGCACTTACAGAATATTTTTACAATCTTTCCCCAATAGATTAAGCAAATGGCAACAACAATTTATAAATACAAAAACAAACAGAGAGCGGATTGTGTACTATGCGATAAGGGCTCATTTTATGTGTGTCAGTTCTAAACATTAAAAGCCTGCCTACAAATCTCTCAACTAAGCTCCAAGTGAATCCAAGACGATATCTCAAGCCATTAGCTTGTAGAGAGTTTAGGTTTTAACAAGAGTCTAAAGGTGAGCCACTTAAGATTAAAAATTTAAAAAGCGATCAAACAAAAACGGTTTGAAGTTTTGCCAAAATTTATTTCTTTGTTGTGAAGCCAAGTTATTCGGTTAGAAATGTAATACTATTCACTCATATGGGTACCGACGGCTGGTATATCTCATTCGAGCACACCAATTTTCGTGAACTTTTTCGAGCGCATGAGTTGTACTGGAATGGCATCACAAATTGTTCAATGGCCTTTAAATGTTCAATTATCTCTGGTTGTCGCATAAAACTTTTTTTAATGGCGCCCCACATTCAGCTTCTGGCGGCCAAATGACATCAACCATTTGAGCCAATAAACGGCCATGCAAACGTTTGATGCATTAAATCGCTTTGGCATAAGATGACGGCAAAGTAGCACCAACCCTGTTGTAAAACAAACATCACTCACATCAAACCATGAGAGTGTTACAAAAGAAATCGATTATCCATTGTGCTATAGGTTTTGCATTAAACATAATGTGTGCGCCGTAACTTATTTCAAAAAATATGGTCAATAATGCTCCGCTCCACAAGCTGCACCAAATCAGTCACTAATGAGTGTATTGGCTTCTGTAAGGCCACGTGTGGAGTTTTTGAGCCCCTAAAACGGTAATTTTGTTTATTAAAGTACCCACCACATCCGTGCATTATTTTACTATGTCTAGCAGGAGTTATAATACTAAGTGCCGAGTGCCTGAAGGTGATTGAGTGTCAGATTACTGTGTCGTTTTTGTACTTTCTCTCCTCCAAGTTCGAGCACATCATTTGATAATATAGGCTTTCGCCTGGAAGTTCCCCTCAAGCTTGCTCATTGGATTGGGACACTTTATTCTGGACTCCTGTACTGTGCATTACATACATTCATACATGCATACAAACACATAATTTTTCATTCCAATCGGTCAGTTAGATTACGAACTAGTTTCTCACATCAATTTTATGCGTGAATGGCGGGCACCTACAATTGAAAATCATACTTCAAATGACAATGTTTTTTTTTTTGTTTTTTGAATATTTTCATGGCATTTTTATTTATTTCCAGAGTTTTGACGAGAAACTGCTGAAAGGAGTGTGGAAGAAATATCTTTTTTATTTCGTCACGTGTGATTAGACAACACACTACTACTGGACCGCGGTGAGTTCTGACCCTGTTTATACGAATTACTAGGCAATAAGTCATTCTTTTAAATCTTTCAATAATTTCATGTACCTTGTATAACTGAGGCTCTTTCTCAATTTCCTCACCAATAGTCTCCAAAACCTGTGGACTTTGCCATTACCATATACAATGGATTTTAATCCACTTAGCGACAATCTGGAACGATTCCTGTTGCCTTAGTTATTCTAGCGCATTGTTAGTGCTCTGCAACTCGAGTTTTGCTGCCCGCATTGTATGGATCCAATAGGTTAATGGCGCTTATAAACCCATCTAATTTTAATAAATCCGAAGACACTAATGTTGAAAAAACCTCCCACTTTCGTCGTGTTCAACGTTCAGTTTTACGGGTTCGTAATTGAGCAGCGCACAGTCCATTAACTGCCTTTAATTCATTAATATTTTAATTATTTTCACATGGTATGTTCGTTCAATAATTTTGAATTTTAATTTCCAATTTTGAATTTCAATCAACCTTCTGTGTACAAGCGAAATAAAAATTTTCGAGCCCAATAAAATATTCTCACAGCACAATCCGAAACCTACAAATCAGTTCCATTCAACGTGCTCAAGCATTCATTGGCTTGAATGCTATATTAAGCACTCTAATCGGCTTTACTTCATTAACTAATGTTCGAATAATTGAGAAATTTTCATAAGCAAGTTTGAGTTGAGTATTGAGTTTAATAGGCGAAAGAGTTTTACGTTTTCATTTTTCATTCAATGGCATTAAAATACGATTGTATAGATACCGTGGAAAGCATTCAAGTGAAATGTGAAAAATAATTTAAAATTCATTTTAATTATACGCACAAATACACACGCACATACTTATACATATATTTCCGAATAATTCTAAAATAATTCTATTGAATGCGAAAGGATTTGATTGTGTACGGGTGTGTGTGTCTGAGTTTGTATGAAATATTTAATGAAAATTTATTTGCTGATTAGAACGTTGACAAGAAAGCCTGATGATATGTTGCCTCAGGACTATTATTCTAACAGAGCCCTAGACGTACTTGCAAGTTTCAATTCAAATGATTATAACAACGTTAACATAGTATAATTACAATGTCTTACAATGAATTTTAAAATAAATAATGAAACGTTAAGAGAATAATAAATAGGGGTTAATAATCGTTATGATGAAGCCTTATAGTATCATTATTTTAAAATATTTTTCTTTAAAAATTAAATGAAAAATACAAATATTTTGCTCCAGGTGAACTGTTTTGTTTAAAGGCATGGGTAGTTAACTGGTATATACGTTTCTATGGTTTTAGATCATAGCCTAGTTTAAAAGCTTATAAACCAGCTATACCCAGGCCAAGTTGCCGTGGTGTAGTAGGTAGAGTATTGGTATGTATTGGCAGTTCGAACCCCAAATCAGATATTTCTTCGGCGACTTCTTTTCTGCATATTTTTGGCAAAAAAAAAAACATCTGAGAGTAATATATATTGCCATTATTGTTAGACTTTGTTACAACAAAAAAAAAAAATGAAATATTTTGATTATTTTAATTAATTTTTATAAACTATTTGAAATTCTTACATTTTATTATCAATTTTATACAATTTACGGCAAAATTTTTTACATAATGTTCACTGCAGTATGGTTTTTACGTAAAAATCAAACACTTTATGTCAGCTTGGTTTTATTTGTTTTCTAATTCGTAATAATTTGACATCTAGCACCCTTGCTTTGTGGCAATTTATAAGTTTCGGATTGTTTAGGCTGGGGCAAGCTTCCTCTCACATCAGTAACCCTCTCACTTGAGGGCTGGCTGAAACCTGATGGTACAAACCATTATTATATTTCAATAGAAAATTTTTTTGTCAATGCTTTGTGAGGAAAAATAGTTGCCCAGTGCAACAGAACATTGATTACACGAATAACAATGCTCTCTCTTTGATTTCTCTCTGATTTCCCGGACATAGGTTTACCCAAATACAGTTGTAAGTAGTTGCTAGGTACATAGCATGTATTTTAATCTAAAACTACCAATTGGATTTCGTTGGACCACAAAATTCAAAACGACCATAAAACTCAATTAATTACTCATCGACAGCGGCAAAATTATTTGTGTCATTAAGAACTGAAAGACTTTCGGCTCATTTTTCGAAAAGGCGTAATAGGTTTAAATTGATCACTATTTTCTAGTAGCACATTATCAAAGCGAATAATTCTGTTATCTCATACGTACATAGTTGATCAGAGTATTACTCTTCTGTAATGTCTATGAAATAAAACATAAAACGACACACATTTTTTCTAATGTTTCTCTGTCACGAGAAGAGCAGTAAGAAAGACTCTCTCTACAACATTTCAGAAAAAAGCTGCTTGTAATCTCTGTGAAATTAAGCTATATTTTCTCTTCCCATACTATGATTCTCTGTTCCAAATAATACCATCTTTAGCGATAAGCATCCAATTGACATGTTTATTGCTACCAAGACTTTCGTCAGTTCGTAAGACAAGCTTCTGTTTTCTACCTTTTCAGGGTCTTCAGCATCAGGCAAATTGATTTTTTTCATGATTCGAGACAAAATTTGTGTTAAATGTATTGGAATTACAAAAAAATTTCGAAGAAAGTGTGAATGAGGGCCTTTCTATATAAGACCAACGATATATAATCGGTCATTACAATCTTTCGTTATTAATTGGAAATGTTTGGCCTGCGGTTTGAACCTTGGTCTGACGTCTAATAAGATAGAACGCTACATACTAGACTACCACTCAACGACTACTTTAATCAATATCAACAACAGAAAATTCAACCTGCTTCATTTTCATCCAAAACTTAATGTACAATCCCTTCTCAAATACCAGAAATAAAGTATTATTTACGATGAAACTTCAAAAAATCTGGGAAAGTTTATTAAAATTTCTAATGCAACACCAAAGTATGCCTAGGAAAGTTGTATCATAAATGATAAAAAAGCTAGAATTATGAAGTTTTTGAATTTTTTACCCCTGTTTAAAATTTTCTTTTTTCTTTTTTAATAGCGATAACAAATCTCACGAATACAAAAAAAATATCAGACATTTAACTTTTTCTGAATTAAATGTATATGGTCTCAAACTGTATCATTTTTGATACAAAGCACGATCTATGGTGAATTCGGTATTAATAGTAGTCTGCAAACCTTGAAAGGTCACGTCAAAACGTCATTTGAGCAGATATATTTAGACAAGCAAACTATGTTATTGCACTTCATTGAAAGCATCAGCTTGAGCATGCTCCAAACTAATCCAAATCTAAGTTGACCTCAGTGTTACTCTCTCTGGAAATCTAACCAGATAGTGTAGAGCTTATACTTTATATGGTGCAAGACTTGTTATTAATATTTCCCTAGTATTCGAGATGGAAGCAATATTTTCTAACTTAAGTTCTGCAAAAAGAAAACCAAATTAAAAACATATTCAAAAAAACCATTCAACATTTCTGATTTGACATGGAGCTGTAGCGATTGAACAAACAAAACAAAAAATTTACGGTAAAAAAGATATTTGAATAGTAAGGATATAAGGAGAAACGATAATTAAACTAGCAATAACAAAACTATAAACAAAGATAATTACTTCTCGAAGTTGCCAAGCAGAAAATAAATTATTCAAGTTCAGTAGTCACAGAGAGATAGTAAAAAGCGTGACTTCATATTATTGTAGGGAAACGATTGTGAAACAAAATGAATTTAAATAAATAATAAAGAACTACAAAGCTGAAAAATGCAAGTCTTTTGTAAATTATTGGATTCTTTTAAAGCAAATACTTTAAAATATAGTCTGCAGTTATACTTGTAGAACGGGCAAAAAGTCAACTTTCGCGGAAAGTTTCTAAATATCACACGAAATACTTAATTTATTAAGGGGACCTCTCTTAATGATTTCACATAGATTTTCATAATTTTATTGACGTACAATAAAAATTTGCCTCCTTTTCCCTTTGCCACTTTGCCAGCTGATACAGTAATTTATCCTTTTGCCAACAGCTGGCACAAAACTTTGATTGTAATTTGAATAAGAAAAGAAAAAGTGACTTAAAAATAAAAGTCCTACTGTTCGTGCCTCGAGTGCCTGTCATAAACCAAAAATTTAAAAAAAAATATCAACGAAAGTTCTGTATAGGGGCTGTATAACAAGACTTATAAGAAGACAAGGCAAATATACAAATATTTTCTCACAATCTAAGCCCAAATGGGGCACATGTTAAGGAAGCGTAACGCAGCAACAATTTAAAACAGTGCTTGGGTATTAAATTTTAATTTACATTCGATTACATTAGCTCAAAACAATAAAACAGAATAAAAAAAGAAAGAGAAAACGTATGAAAGACATATTTTTGTGTAATAATTTAAGATTTTATGAGTAATTTTTTCAATTAGAATATAAAATTATGAGCAGCGATAACGTTTCTTTGAAATTTTGTTTATTAATGCAAAATAATCTATACTTCCTTAGATAATGCCTTTGGCTTAAATTCGGTTTATTTTTGTTACCAAAAAAAATTCCAAGAAATCTAAGAAAACCAATTTTTATTATTTAAATTTATAATCATTGTTTATGTGGTATAACAATTACAATTACTGATCTGCATATGAAATCATACACTGTGCGTATGACTAACGTGAAATTTTAAATTAAATATTACGTATACGCTTACTTTCTGCCAATAAAACAAGATAAAGTCTGGTACTTCGGCGATTGGCACCACAGATCAGCAATAGTATTCAAAAAGATGAATAGATTCGAATCATACTCATAAATTTTTGATACTTATACGCCATTCATACTTTATTTTAATATCATCCTCATACCTTAAATCCTCATCATGATGCTTGCTTGGATTTCTGTGCTCAACTGACTTCTATACATATACACAGATTACAAAATAAGTATGAATCGCGTACGAACACTACAATACTCACTAGAAGGGTTAAAAAATTCATAGCTTTTGTATCATAATTCTAGCTTTTGTATCATTTATGATACAACTTTCCTAGGCATACTTTGGTGTTGTATTTGAAATTTTAATAAACTTTCTCAGATTTTGTAAAGTTTCATCGTATATAATGCTTTATTTCTGGTATTTGAGAAGGCATTGT